>CACKRE030003829.1:0-13786 GCA_902602495.3 Ectocarpus sp. CCAP 1310/34
CGCGAAGAGGAAGCGAGGGGGGCACTGCACAAGTTGCGTGTGCATCACTAAAGGTTTTGGCCATTGCTCAGAGTTGTGCAAGTGCAAGCTTAAATGCCGCGAGGAAGAGACGGAAGAAAGTGAGATGCAGGAAGATCGTTCAGCTGAAGGAGGACTTGTAGACATGGGCGAAGATAGTGACAGTGACAGCGACAGCGACGAGGAACAGTTGCCGGGTATGTTTGAAGTCTCGAACAATAACGCCGAGTCGGGTGTTAGTGGCGGCTTGGTTTTAGGTTGTTTCCAGGAGGATGACGTTCGTGAGTACGAGCAGATAGCTGAAAACGCGTGGCGGCATCATGTAGGACAACCGTTGGATCTTGTGGGTGCTGGGACTAATGAAATGTCCATTTGAGACATCGGTTTTTTGTTCGTGTGCAGGTGAGCAAAACATATTGTGGGAGCTTGCATGAATGGTGACCAACGTGCTGGCAGTGGCCTCCNAACGCACGCGCGTACGAGTCATCCTGTTTCATGTTGCGACTACAGCAACACACGCAAAACAAAAAAAAAAGCGCTTTAGTGCAGAAAAAACAAATCCTTGACACCAGAACTCATGTCGTGCACGCGATACTGCCACACCCATACGTATGCTTGGAAGTATGCCTACAGCACGCCCCGAAAAAAAAAAAAAATCGATCGGGGGTGACTCACGTCAATCTCCGACTATCCCCCATCCCCGAAATAGATGTCTTAGACACGTCACGCCTTGTACACATGTCCAAACCCAACTAAACTATTTCGCACGTCACAATTACAGACAATGCGTGGGTCGAAACTGCAGCCGTGCTATTCAGGACAGAAAACAAGCCTCGTCCCGTTGCCGCAGTTCATTTCCTGAGTATACCACACACCCCAGAATTCGCCCATCTTCGCATTGTTCGCACGCGTGTATTTCGCTCTGCGCAGAAACACACAAACAGACGGGGGGTTCGTTTTCAGCCAACCGCCCCGGTCGGCGCAAGGTTCCAGAAAAGAAAGTGGCATTTTGAACGCCACCCCTTTCGTCGCCAACGGCATGGCGGCCTTGACAAAAGTCAGAGCATTGTTGTATGGAGGGCTAGTCACCACCCACTCAGGCCTTTTCCCGGAGTTAGCTGCGAGAAAGTCTTCCGGGAAGGACTCCAAGCTTGCGTCAAGGTTGGTATCCGCTGGACGCCTGCATCGACAACAACAGAATACAAGAAATCAGCGATCGCGCACATGATACGGGAAAAAAATAATCATGCGCGAACATGGTGTTGCCGTTTCGCCAAACGCGTGAGAATCTCCCTCTTCAACAAAGACATCCACTGTGGGAGAAGAAAGACCCCCATACGTGCTATGAGGAGCGTGGCCCGTGCCTGTCAAAAGGGCACACGGCCTTTGCAGGCATGCACCCAGAACCTGTCTGTCAACTGGAGATTTTACCATTGCAAATCCGAGCACTTGGCACCTCTGGCAACAGCCAAAACCGAAAATCAAGCCATGAAACGTGAGCAACGGTGATTAATATCGGGGGGGGGGGGGGGGGAATAACGACTCGGAGCGAACTTACAGAAAGAATCGGGGGCGAAATTATCGTGTCCATGAAAAACCAGGGACATTTTGTGCTGTTCTGTACCACCTCGTGATGTTCACGTTCCATGTCGGGCCTGAGCACAACCTACCATGCGCAATACAGTCGAATGACTTTTACATTTGAACTGTTGTCAGAAGATTTTTTGTCGGCTGCCCCCTGTGTTTTCTGAACGTCTATGTGCAAGGAAATTTCCTGCGGGGTATTTTCAAGTTAGTGAACAGAGGTAGAATGTCCTTACCCCGAGCTCACGTCATTGGTGAGAACTTCGCACGTGGATCGAAGACGGATCGCGACGGCGTCCCTAGGCCCACCGCACATGTCCAAAACGCATCCCGTGATACCCACAGCACCCAGCAAAGCATCCACCGCCCCAGGCGAAGTGCAGTACCTATCAAGCCACCGACGCTTNTGCCCCCTGTGTTTTCTGAACGTCTATGTGCAAGGAAATTTCCTGCGGGATATTTTCAAGTTACTGAACAGAGGTAGAATGTCGTTACCCCGAGCTCACGTCGTTGGTGAGAACTTCGCACGTGGATCGAAGACGGGTCGCGACGGCGTCCGTGGGCCCACCGCACATGTCCAAAACGCATCCCGTGATACCCACAGCACCCAGCAAAGCATCCACCGCCTCAGGCGAAGTGCAGTACCTATCAAGCCACCGACGCTTCAGGTGCGTTTGAGGTTCAGGAGCACCAACCCAACCCTTGGCATGGCGAGGCGTCCGAGCTGCCTTGCGCGCTCGCCGGTCTTTACTCCGGTCCTTGCTAGCCCTTTGCTCGTGCTTTTTGTACAGCTGCAGCAAGCAAGCAGGTCGTCTGCACAGTACGAGGGTGATCACGCCTAAGTTCCCCTCGTTCAAGGCCGTAAACTGGTTTGCGATGCCGACCTCGTCTACGAAATCCCGGACTTGGCTGCTGGTCCTTGCCCGCATGTGTCGGAAGGCAGGTTCTTCTCCTCCACTGAGGCATGCGGTACACCGGGTCCCAGTTGCCGACATAGGAATACAACCTGTTCAGGATCGGTGAACACAAACCGATAGTGGTTAAACTAAACCAAGAGTGTTTTGAAGAGTGGTAAGGAGTGCAGCATCACCACTTCATAGCTTACGCGGCCGGTGCGGCAGCACCGACTCGCGACCGCACGCAGCAGCTGTGTCTGTTGAGGAAGTTCCGCCGCGTTATAAGGCACCGGTGCGCGAAGCTCTGTTTAGGCTTTCACAACGCAGATCCAAAATTCTAGCAACGATATATCAGGTCTATGCTTATCGATCACTCCAGCCTCCGAGCGCTGGCCCATTTGGTCAACTCTACGGGGGGTCAACTTGTCGTCAAAGTTCGCCAAACAGAGCGGCGGAACAACGGTGCGTAAAACAGGCCGCCAGACGGCTTCAGGCCAACGACTCGGTTTTCTCCCACCCAAGGACAATATTGCCAAATCAAAAGAGTCACGCATGTACTATGTGACGTTCCTGAACCTGTTGCCGAGTTTCACTTCCGTCCTCCACCTGAGCGTCGAGTACTGCTGGTGCTGAAAAGCAGTGTCTGACAAGCACACCCGGCGCACGNTATGGAAGATGACAATATATAGAGCGAAGCTCTCTGTATATTGTCATCTTCCATAGAGCACACCCGGCGCACGAAGAGGGGCTACGCAGAACGTATTTTTTATCCCTGGGTACCTAGTCTCCTTTCAGGCCTACTTTTTTTTATTTTCCTATGGCAGCAACACGTGTGTACCTCGCACAACACAAAAGCATTTGATAGCACACAGCTCCCTCGTTGCGCTCTGCCTTGACGCACCTGCAACTGTTCGAGTAAGCGTTGATGGCTTTGGATCTCGTAGAGGTACAGCGGACAGATAGATTCTTTGTCTTCGGCGCCCGTTCAAGCTGCAACAAGGTCCACTGGCCGAAAACAGCCCAGAACACAGCAGCATCAAAACCTCCGGGCGGTGGCGGCAGCAGTAGCAGCAGCAGCAGGGCTCTTGCTCAGAGCACCCGACCAGCACCAAAGATGGCATCCGAAGGATCAGCTTCTCTGGCCGTGTCAGTGGGAGCGAGGAAGGTTCTTCTAGAGGACGTGTTGCTGGTGGCCGTGCACGGCGCTAGGGTTGACCTACACCCGGCATCCCTCGACAAGGCATGCCCAGCACCCAGTACACCATCCCGCGGCGGAGACAAGGCCTTTGCATTCAGGTGCGCATGACTGGCGAGACATCATTGCCTACGAGACGTCTTCGATGTAAAATCATTGCTGCTTTGCCTGTCTTTGTAGATTCGATGTGCCACTCAGTGATTGATGTGCGGAGCCCGCAGACGTTTCCTGGCGCTGGCTCTGTTGCCGGTGCGGCAGTGGTTGGCACCATCATGACCATCAACTCCATGGTTTAATGCCTTCTGGGTGCCGGTGGTGGTGCTATTTCCTACGTTCGTTGCCGATTGCAGTGTTTGGGCTCGCACATGTGGCACTGACTTTGGCTCTACAGATGAACTTTGACCATGCAACGCAACACTGCTGCTGTCTTGCATCGCTGTGCATACCCCCATCCCTCTCGTGTCCCTCGTTTCGACCTCGGTTGAACGGCAAATGCTCACCCGTGGTCAGTGACGGAGCTGGCGAGACCGTTGCCGAATCCTCCCTTTCGGAGACTGCAGCCCGCGCCACTATCTTCGCGAGGGTCGTGTCTCTCCTTAACGGCCGCTCGGGCTTGCGGCCGGAGGTGCTGACCCTCTTGTGCGACATGCTCAACAACGGGGTCACGCCCCTGCTCGCGAAGGACGGGGGCGAAGGTCCTTCTTTAGCCAGAGCGGTGCTCGGAGCGGGATCGTGCTTGTTCAAGGGAGAAGTAAGGTGCGTTTATTCCCATGCTGGAAGCCTCGTCTCCAATAGCTAGCCGGTGATATCCCTCGACTACAACAGTCGTGAGCGTGCAGATTGATATCTTGCCTGTTGTTGCCAGAGCAAAACGTGGTACTGGTAAGATTGGTACAGATGTTCACCGAGACCTCACTCACTCCAACTCTCGATCGGTGCTTTTCAGTTGCAACGTCTGGGGAATATTCTGAAGACAAGTAGGCGTAAGACCAACCAGATCTATGTAGCGCAGGGTCCGATGTGGTGGCGAATGCCTCGCCCTATGGGCTGGCATCATTCTGCTGTCCAGTAACAGCACGACGCTACCGGGTGGTATCATGGCATCATACTGTGCAGCACGACTCTCCGTACCCTTTGTGGCTTTGACAGCTCGGATGATGCTGATATGTGAATACGTAGCATGTCGTGCCTATAACGTGGTTTGCATAGTCTGACTACGTATCTCGTGCGTTTGGTGCAACGTTCACGCTGTCGGGCAGGCCATTATTGGAGGTGCTGTCGAGCTGCGAGCTGTCCCCGCTTACGACGTTGACCGCCCGCGAAGGAAGCACGTTGGAGCTAGGCCGCTTTGATCAGATCGGCACAGCTGCCGTGGCTGCTGCGGCCGCCTCCAATGCTATCGAGATTGCAGACGGTGAGACCTCAATTTGACATGCCATGCTCGCAGTATGTGACACTGGCGGCGCTGAAGTTTGTTTGTTTGCGTCTCTTGGCGTGCGATGGGAAGTCATTTTACCTGTATGCCGCACATGCATGGTTTTTTCTATCTCCCACTCGAACACGTAGCATCTCCACTGTCTAGCGGAGGCTTGGTACAGGCGTTATCCGAGTTGCATATAAAAGGCCGCTTGAGAAATTAATGCCGTGTTCGAACGTGCCCCCAATCAACCACGAGGAGGGCTCCATCCATATCAACATCGCCCATGCAACTACTGCTGTACCTCCTTTCCCCCCGTCAAGATCAAAACTGACATCTCCTTCCTGTCCTGAATCACTTGGGCAGGCGTTGCGGCCCTCACCTGCGAGGCAACCCGTGCCAACACCGCCCCCTTCGATGCCCTCAACTTCGATGTCCGGCCTCACCGGGGGCAAATCGCTTGCGCCGATCGGCTGCGGCTCATGCTCGAGGGCTCCAAGTCCGCCAAACCTGCAAAGGCGAGCAAGCTTAAAATTAGCGGCTCATCCTCACCAAAGAATCCTTGTCCGCCCACGTGCAACTTGTTGTTGGATGCCGGCATGTCTGTTACGTGCGCGTGGTTGACAGGTGTTTCAGGGACTGGCTCTTGCATGTGCTCTTGTGCTTGGCTGGGTAAATCTTGCACTTTCGGCCTTGCCGATGGGCTGGGTCATCTTCGAAGGCCCTTGTGGGCTTGTCGTCGTTTCCTGTGACAGACCTTCGTGTTGTATACTTAGCAGATGGCATGTGTTTCAATATGGAGCTTGGAGCGAACCGAGGGAGGGCGAGGCGTTTTCGCCGTTAGGATAAGTGTGTTGCTGATCAAGCGCACGGAGCGTCGGAATGTTGCCTGGAGTGCTGTTTGATGGCGCATCGGGAGGAGACCCGTCAATAGATCGATGTGCTCTTGCGTGGTAGTGTTGGTACTGTCCACGGACTTTCGACGCAATCGCGAACCCGTCGACCGTACCACCACTCCCAACACCGCCACTCATCGATCTATTCAAGGGTCTCCTACCGATGTCCCATCACAGAACACTTGGGGTAACATCCCGACGCTCCTCGCGGTGGACACAAGTCAGCAACACATTCATCCCAACGGTGCACAGGCCCCACCCTCCCGCATTCACTCCTTGCACCTCTTTCAAGCACTAGACGTTCACGTAGCGAACGAAACAAAGGGATGTGCCACGAAAAGGCGACAAGTCCAGATGGGCCTTCGAAGGTGCGCCGATCGGGATCGCCAAAATGCCGAAACGTAACCAAGTCAAACCCCAGAGAACAAGGGGAAGTCCCTTCAACAATCATTTCTCCGACGGTCATCGCCACGGTTGTCAGGCTTTCAACCCTCGCCCGACAACCGGCAACTCGCTTTGCCCTCTACACGATCCTCGCTCTTTCCTTCTTGACTGCACGTACAGAGTGGCAGTACAGTGGACCCTGAGGCGATAAGCACCATCCCGCAGTATCACGGGCCAGCCCGAGACGCTATCGCTGCAGCCGGCAGGTAAGGACAGCAGCCGCCAAGCAAGCTACAGGAGGCAACCGAGCTATGCATATAATGTTGCCAACGGAGTAGGGACGTTTCAGCGAGGTAGAAGGTGCTGGTATCGGATAGCGGCATTGCCTACCTCCACAGAGGCCCCGCTGTCTTCGGTCTCGTTTCCGGCGAACGCCGAGAAGGGGAAGGGGGTGGATATCTTGTGATGACGTCATTGTTCGAGCGGGTGGTTGCTTGGGGGGGGTGTACTCATAGTCGTGCATGCCGTAGTCGTTAGACCATTGACCTCGCATCCCTACAAAGCCGGGACGGAGCACGCCGGGTTCTCACCGGACCAGGCTCTCACATCACCAAGCGCGAAGCGCCGTGAGATATTCGGCGAGTCGCATGAAGGGTGCGCTGCATCCTGCTAAGGGTGTTCGGCATCTTGTGCTTACTTCCTTGCGTACGGATGACAGCTGCGTATGAATTAATTTATTTTCTGGTGCTTTCACTTCCAGAGACAGTTGTAAGCACTGTGTAACTGCCTCGAGGGTGCTTGACCATTTTAACACAACGTGGTGCGATCATCCCCCTTGCGCGGAACGAGGGTTCTCCACCCCGCACAACATGATCTACTCGACCACCATTATGGTAACCGCCAAAAACAAGACAAAACAGGTAAAGAAAAACCGGTAACCTGGTTGCCGAGTTCACGAAGTGAGTTGGCTTGTTTTACAACGTCGTTGCCAAGCGACGAAAACCCAACCCCGATGGCAAACACCGGGTGGTCGCTTAGGGGCGTGTCAATAAATCACCCGTTTTCTCGGAAACGAGCTGAACGTACAGCAATGTCATCAATCGGCGTTCGATTTTATGCCCCTGGTTCAACCGTAGGTAACGCGTATGGAGATGGTGGTGGTCGTGATTGACCTCCAGCACAGCACCAGCGCCAGCCTTGTTTTCACGTTTATTCCCTGTTGAACCCTAACCCTGTTTGTCGCTTCAGGTCCATCATGACTGAGTTCAATGGTTCGGATGCTGGGCCCCTCGGCGTTGGTGACGGTTGTGTTCAGCCTCGCGACGGGAAGCAGGTCGGTTGATCATCTCTTGGCTTCAACCGTTAGCTCGGAGTGCAGTGCTGCTGTTGCGTTTGTGACGGATTGTCCTGCATGCTTGAATTTTTGCGGGTGTTTGCATACGACGGAGTTGTAGATCGCATGGGCACCCGTGTCGAAGACGGGGGTTACAGGGCGGGCTGTCATTTCCCCGTCCCAACTGTCGTCCCCCCTGCGTGCCTTCGGGTTATGGTCTCCCTTGTCCCTTGTCCGTCCTCCGCACCTGCCGGAAATCCACACAAGCACCAAGCGATTCGCGCCCTCTCGATCGCTTGTCCCTCCTTGTTCTCCTTCTCCTTGCTGGACAGACGGAACTAACTGTGACCTTCTTGTCGGAGGCGGTCAGGGTCTTGACCAGCGGGTGCAGGGAGCGGTCGCAGGCGCTGCAAGGAAGCGCGAACGGCGCTAGCAGCGGCGGCGGCGGGGGTGACGTTACCGGGGTGGAGGGCGTGCTGCGGGAGCTGCAGTTCGCTCTTGCCGAAGAGATGGCGTTGTCGGTGGCGGTGTTGCGGCAGGAAGAAGAGAAGGCGGCTGCGGCTGCAGGGTCGGCGAGCGTGAGTTGCACCTCTCGTTTTCAACGGTCAAAATACATGTGTGTTGCTTGACTCTGGAGCGTTCTTATCTCGCTTGTTGTTTCCCGTTGTCATGTTGATGAGCGCTGTGGACTGCCTTGTTTTTTCTCCCCAATAGGCGCCATTTCGCGCCTGACGCAAGCAACATTCTTCTGCGACATGGTAAGAGACCGATCCAACGGCCACCACGAGGAGGGAGGGAATCAATGAATCAATCGAAGAGAAGCCAAGGTCACACACACCCGCACGTTAGCGCCACGTGCTCGCTATGCCTTCGTCGATCACTACCAGCCTTTTCCACTTCGCACGAGCCCTATTTGGCTGGTTGAGGATCACACTCGATTTATCTCCTCTTCCATGCCACCGCTTAACATCCCAGAAACCCGCCACCGGTGGAGGAATTCAGCCGCCGCAGTCAGGTGCCCCCGGCGGCGGAGTCGACACGGCCGGAATGTCCGCCGCACAAATCGACAAGATCGAGGCCAAGCGTGCGGCCAAGGCGGCGAAAGAGGCGGCCAAGCGCGCCGCGAAGAAGGAGAAGAAGAAGGCCGCCGGGCTCGGGGTTGGGTGTGCGGAGCTGAAGCAGCGGGTGGCGCCCGCCGGGGCCGCCGCTGCTGTAGGGGCGGACGAAATCGCGGCGAAGATTGACCCCTTCCGGACGGGAGAGGTGAGACGGGGGTGGTGCGTGGAACTGCTGCAGTGAACGTCAAAATTAAGTGATGCTCGCTTTCAAGGTGCACGTGCAAGGCCATTTCGGGTTGCTTGGTTTTGTTCAATGCGCAGTGTCCACACTCATTTTGTGGTGCTGCTAGTGTTTTTTGCTGTTCTATCGATAGCGCATCGCGTTCTGGCCGATGGTTGAGTTGGCAAAGAGGGTCGTGCACAGGGAGGGAAGGCGGATCTTTCGTTTATTGTCGACAAGCCCTATGCATATTATCGGGGTCCTTCGGTGTCCTTTCCTTTGCTTTGCTGTTTCTCCCCTGTACCGTGAAACACCGTCCATGGTCCTACAATAGGTTGATTTTTGCCCCTTGTTTGCCGCTTGTTGTCCTATGTCGCACGCGGTCTCAGCAAGCGATGGGCCCGTTCTTGTGTGCCATGGCGGAGCGATTGAGCAATGGCGGCGCCCAGCGCAAGCCGAAGATCGCCAAGGGAGCCAGGGATTTCTTGCCCGAGCAGGTATCACAAGAGGAAACCCCAAGCAGGCCGTACAGCAGTACAGTACGCCGGAATTTTGCAGAGGTCTGCACACCCCCTTGTGGGCTTAAGAGCTTGGACGTCGCAATCCATGAGTTGCCAGGGAGCCTGGCAAGAGAAGAGCCTTGCCTCCTTGTGAAGGCTGCTAAAGAGCAAGCTCGTTGACGGAGTCAATGACCGCCGTCTCGTGCCAAACTGTACCGCATGACAGCAGCACGCGCGAGATCCAAAGTGTTTCAACAGCAGCAGCAGCAGCAGCAGCAGCAGCCCCGAGTGTGGTGCTGGTGTACAGAGTCCGGTTGAAACACGTAGCGATGATTTCGTCGTCCCTCTTCTCTTCGTTCGTTTCGTCGCGCGATGGACCCCGCGGCTCGCATCGGTGAATCGGTGTCAGATGCGCGTTCGAGAGCAAGCCTTCACAGCGATCCGTAACGTGTTCAAGCGCCACGGGGCGGTGGAAATCGACACGCCCGTGTTCGAGCTCAAGGAGGTATCTGTGTGTGTATACCGACGGGCTCAGTTGCCGTCACCTCTAAGGGCTTGTTTTGCAGAAGTACGATATTGCACGTTTGCGTATACCTTCAGTTAGGCCCTTTGTTGTCTACGAATGTATCGCAGGGCGGGAGAAGTGACGTGTCCATTCATGTGGTCAACACTATCCTTTGTCATAGCTGCAGTGTTGGGGACAATGATTGAATGCGGCACATGGATAGGCTTGATTTCCTCAGCACTGTTGTGCATCTATCTATCTCTTGTGTACGCCCGCTCACACCTAGGAGTCCCGCTCGCACGTCTATCGTGTTCGTGCTTGCTGGTCTCACAGACGCTTACAGGGAAGTACGGCGAGGACTCTAAGCTCATTTACGACCTGGCGGACCAGGGTGGCGAGCTCTTGGCCCTGCGATACGACCTCACCGTGCCGTTCGCGAGGTACCTCGCTCTGCACGGTGTCGGTAACATCAAGCGATTCCACATTGCCAAGGTAAACAAACACCAACCTGTGGGCACCCCGGGCAGTGCTCTTTTCGGAGATCAGTGATACCGGTGCCATGCATACCGTATGTAGCGTCGCGTAGGACAGACTGCTGTCCTTGTCCTTGGCCATTTTTATCTTCTGCTTTGGACGGTTTTGCTGCTCACGCCGTTTGGGTTGTCTTGTACGATGCCACCCTTTAGGAGATTTTTGTCTTTCCGATACGTACTCCGGATGTGTCACATGTAGATGTGTGCGAAGAGAGGGGAGGAAGCTGGTTGGCGACGAGATATCTTGAACGCTCACTCTCCTCGCTGACTTAGCTGTCCGCCCACGCGTTTGAATCAGGTGTACCGGCGAGATCAGCCCAACGTACAGCTCGGCCGTTTCCGCGAATTCTACCAGTGCGATTTCGATATCGCCGGCAACTACGGTACGAGATGGTCGTATTTTGCTAGATCTAGAGACGTACGTAAAGGGTAGTCTTCTGCCGTCCTTGTTTGGCCACTTCCAACACGCGAAAGCGCTATATACTAGTCTTGTCCTGTGTCACAGCATGTCTCGGTGGTGATGTGTTGGTGCTATTATTTAGGGCTCATGGTGCCGGACGCGGAGGTGCTGAGCGTGGCGTGTGAGATCCTGAGCGCGCTTCCTATCGGAAACTTTCAGATCAAGCTCAACCACCGCAGGTACCGTATTGTACTGGATGGTATGGTAGGGTAGGGTATGGCATGAACGGGAAAACCCGCACGAAGGGTGTGGTTTCTCGAGGGGCACATGAGCGCCCGTATTGCTTTTCGTGCGGTACGCCCAAGGTATGGAGCTCAGATAGTCGGGACCTTAACCTAACACGTGGTTGAATTTTTCCTCGCGGCAATGCGAGAGAGACATGTCGGAGGCCCGTTCGAATGTTATGGTGAATGTTCCTTGTTGCTGGTTGTGATTCGTCCCCGCTTCTCTTTTGGCAGTGTGCGGATGTTTCATCCGAGCATGTTCCAAGGAGAGTGTACTTGGACGTGACTTGCACCACCTTATTTTCCGCATGCCTCCCCCACTGTAAGTATGAAATGTTTGGGGCGGTGGAGTTGCCAGCCACTGCTCGTGGCTTCATCGTTGATTGAATGGCTGTCGCCTGCCTGTGACGTGTTGGATTTTTTTTTTTCTCTAGGTTGCTGGACGCTATCCTTGACATCTGTGGCTGCCCTCCCGAGAAGTTCCGCAGCATCTGTTCGGCCATCGACAAGCTCGACAAGATGGACTGGGCCGAGGTATGCATGTACTGGTCCTTTTCCCACACGGTCTTCCGACAGCCTTTTGCGTGGTGACGTTGCTGAGATTGTGGATTTGTAGATGCGTGGCGTGACTCTTACGCGAGGACAACTCGCTCGCGCCGAAGCGCCGGAGTCGTTGCAGCTCTGCGCACATGCTTTTTGCGAAATCCCCAAGTGGGCGGCGAGGTTCCTGGTTGACCTCCAATGAGGAGGTGGGAGATCGCTTTCAGACACACCCTATCAGCACCTGCTAGACAGTGCGCACGAGCCAAGGGCTAACGCACGATGACGCAAACACTGCAACTGCATGGTACGCGCTGCAACTTGGTGTTTTAGTTTTCACCGCAAAGATGTACTTCACTGTACGACCGATACAACTTGATGGTCAAGTGTACATCGGACGTAACTGCAGTGCGTTGTGTTGGCCGGCTCTTCCGCCGGCTGTTTTGATTGGATTGGATAGGTTCGACAGGAGATGGTGGAAGAGAAGGGGCTGGCGCCGGATTCTGCGGACAAGATCGGCGGGTTCGTCAACGGAAACGCCGGCGGCGCCAAGGAGCTGTGGGCGAAGCTCACAGAGGAGAAGAAGTTCGGCGACCACCCCGTGAGACAGCTAGCATGGTTCGGCTTGATCTTATCTCGTCACGATAGTTGTTTTATTTAGATGAGATGCTTCGGGGTCTCTAAAAATCAAGGCCGAGCATCCCCAGAAGCAAATGTGTGCGTGCATCTTCACATACACAAGTATTCTGTACGTCAGTTTTTCATCAATGTTCGGCACTTTCTTTTGCTCGAATCGGCCAGGGTCACCCAGGAAAATGGCCAGAGAGTACGTCGGTTGTTTCTTTTTTCTGATGCTTATCGTTTCTCATGTAGTTGGCCCAGCCTTTGCGTCCACGCACATATTTTAGAATATCCACCGAAAGGTGCAGTCTGGCGTCCAGAATGAAAAGGGATGCCAGGACACATATTATTAGTTGTGGAGTGATGGACGGGATACTTCGAAACCAAGAAAACGGAGGCAATTTTACTGTAGCATAGCGTTGTTGCTTCTGTGTAGCCGTTCGTTCCTGTGTTTTCTCTTGTCTGTCTGCACAAGAGACAAGAGTCGTTTCGTGCTGTATTTTGTATTTTGGGTCTCATTTAGAGCTGACAGCAGCTTCCATGATTGGACCAAACCCGGCGTGCAAAGGGAGAAACGTTGACAACTCTTAAGGTCCGGTTCTGGACCGCACGTAGTACGGTCGTGTTCCGGTCGTCATTTTGTTACGCTTGTTTGTCGTTGAGTAACTACCTGAGCGTTTGCTGGTGTGAACCCCCTCAATTGTCTGAAATCCGTGATGCCCCCTGTCGTTTTCACCCTTGCCGCAGGATGCGGTGGCTGCCATGTCTGAGCTGGAGCTCCTCTTCAAGTACCTGGATGCCATGGGCACTCTTCAGGTGCGCGTGTTAGTCGAGTCTGACGACTCTCGCCGCAATATAAGATATAACTACTGCCGAGGGACAGTGTATACAGCAGACTTCGACGAACGTCTGGTTCTTCTCGCGTTGTTTTTACAGTTTCAGTCTTGACAGTCCCGTGAACTCCCTTTGGGGTTTCACGTGCCCCTGAAAAAAAAGGGTCGTGTGTCAAACGCTTCTCTACTGTTGTTTCGTGCACCAAGGCTTTTGGTGTCCGAAATCATGTGTATCATGGCCCTGTCATCGTGGAGGCCTTGACCGCCTTCGAGGAGCATTCTATTAAATGTAGCTTGTGATCGTTGGCATTGTTGGCGAGATCCGTACGCAAAGTGCCTCAATAGGGTGACCAGCCACCGACCCATCCAACTTTGAGAAAACGCATGCATCTTATCACGCTTGTACTCGCGATTGGTAGACCAGCCCATCGAAGACCGATGTAACGACGAGATGGCCGAGGTATTCCTAGATGCGGCCTCAGACTGTCTCTTTTGCACGATTTCACACCCCTTGTCACCGCCCTGCCCCCCCCCCCCCCCCCCCCCCCCCCCCCCCCCCCCCCCCCCCC
>CACKRE030003829.1:19384-70074 GCA_902602495.3 Ectocarpus sp. CCAP 1310/34
CATTTTATTTTGGTATACCTTTTCTAGGTACGTTAGCCTGTGACCACGGAAATTGGCCGAGTCAAGTGATGGATTAGTACGGAGAGATTGAGACAGAAGGAGGTACTGGATAGAGAGACCGGGATGGTTTTTAATGTGAAGACAACAACAACAACAACAACATTGTACCTATTTTCGACATTAACAAGCATTTTGAGCCAGTGAATGCGAGAGAGACTGACAGACACATGACGATCCTTGGCGACAAGCTCACAGGACTGCTGCTATCTACCGTACGCATCGCCACGGACGCAGGAAAACGCCACCTCCACCCCGTCCACAAATTTTGGAACAAGATTCGTCGCAAAACAATTCAAGATGTGAAGCCCCGCCCACCTACCCCCACGGTAGTTCAATCTCATGCGCGGGCCCCCGAAGCGGCAGCAGCCGCACCGCACGCGGCCTGCAGCACACGTGTCGTCCCAGCGATATCATGTCGTCCATGGCACGACCACGACCCTGGGAAACTTCGACGTTCGTCCTCGTATTAGGCTCCCTGCTAGCTGGTCGTGGTGGCATTGAGGCAGTGGCTCCATTTCAATCTCGTCATGTGCAGCACACGAGGCGCGGGGGGGCAGGATGGGCATATCGGAGAGGAGGTGCGGCAGCCGAGGCTGCTGCTGCTGCTGCGGTAGCTGCAGAGCTTGCCCCGTGTGAGAAGAAGGAGGCGACGACGACAACGACGACGGCATCATTGCGAGGTGGAGTACAGCAGTCCTCGGGAGTAAAGATTGCCGCCGCGCTGAGGGGAGGACGGTCGATGCGCCAGACGGCAGGGGAGGAGGACGAGGAAAGCCAAGATGACGAGGACCAAGTGGAGGACGAGGTGATGATGACCGGCGGCGAGGAGGATGAGGAGCAAGAAGCGGAGGAGGTCGAATCTGTTCTATACGACGAGAAGGCCGTGGAGTGGATGATGCAGCAGCTGTGCATGTACCAGACGCGCACGGCTTTGATCTCAAACCCTCTAGCAGAAAAGGTACACTCATGAACGACATTTTACACGGTTGATCTTGGGGGCTCAAACAAGCGAATGAAATCGCTAAGTTCGCCGAGTTTACAGCATGCACCTCGTGGCACAGCAGTTACTTCGCAGGGGCAGCGATGCTACTACAGCAGCAGCCACATCATAACGGTGGAACGTTGCCGTGGAGTCGTCTAGATAAAAAGTAAGAGCCCTCGTTTTCCGTCCCCGCGATTTTCTGGGTGGCTGCATCCTTCATCCGTCCTCCATGCTGTCACCTCCCACCCGCTCTGTTGTCGTTTCGGTTCGTTGTGCATGGAGGTACATATCTAGTCACCTCGTAATAGCTCGGTACAGCGACCCATGCACACCAACCATGTTCGAAGTGTGGGTTAGGGTTAGGATTGAGGGCCGGGTTAGGCCTACCGTAGTTAGGCCTAGCGCTGTGGTGTACAGCAACCTCCGGGCTGGAAACCTCCTAATTATCGTGCGCTTTTGTTTCGTGGCTACCTCCAACTGCTGTTGTACACAAAAACTGTTGAACTGGTGGACGCAAGCAAGTCCCCAGTCCTGGAGTACACCCGCCGGTCCAGTGAAGAGCGCTGCCCGATGGTGTGTTTGTGTTTATATGTTTCAACCTAGAATAAAGTCGACGGCTTGGACTACCCACCAATGAAACACGTTCGTCTCAGCGGCATGGAACACAACTATGTCCTGGTCTGCGAAGGCGGGCCGCGTGGAGCCGCGGGAAGTGTATCTGCCTGTACCCGCGGAGGGGGTTTATCTGTCTGTACATTATTGCTGTGTGCTTGTCCCCCGTGTGGATGTACACCTTTGCCGGCCTGGGAAATCCTTCATGCAGTTGATGTGTAAACAGAGCTTTTGCGCGCCTTGGTCAAGCACCGCTACAAGAGCATATTTCCGTGTTTTTTTGTCCCAGGGCTATAAACTGAGGGAGATTGTACCGTCGCCCCGAGGGCTTCTCTGCGCGCTCAGCACGGAGGAGCGACGCATGGACTGTCGGATGTATGTGGAAGCAGAGGTTGGCAAGAAGGCGAGTAGTTGCGGATTCTTCCCCGTAGTGCTGTACGGTTGGTCATGCACAAGCGGTGAGTGAGGGGCGGGTCGGGTCGAAGCAATGTACGTCACGCCACGTCTTACCGCAGCAGATTCTTGCACAACTAGCTGCTTGTGTGTGGCGTGAGGAAGATTGCTCGAGTGGTTTCAAGGTACCTAAGATTTTTCATCGCCTTCCTCCTGCTGTGTGACCCTGCATGTTGCGCCAAACATATGCCGGAAGGTGCAGACTGACCCCCAGTTCATAGTTTTTATCAAGATTTCGACTCTTTTCGCAAAGATGGAAGGGTTCTGGTCTCTCCTTCGATATCTCGGTCGAACTTTTTAAGGTGGTGCTATGTTTTGACAACTCCTAATCGAACCAGCTCTTGCGCGAAAGGTCATAATGTTGCAAAACCTGCATGCACGCAACACGATTAAGTTACCTCCGCCGGAAGCTTATGAAGGAGCGGAAGACGCAGGCAAACACCAAGGGCGTTCCCCTGGCAGATGATTCTCTCTAGACGTGCTGCCTTTTGCAAACTGTAGTAGAGAATGCACCTCAAGTGACATTGCTTGCGGCCGTCTTAATGGCAAGTGTGACGTTTGTGCCCACAGGTGGTGGCGCCTTGCAAATGCAAGGGCACGCAAAAGTGGATTAGTTTTTCGGCGCTGAACTCGGAGAGAAGAAAGGAGGCCACCAAATGGAAGAACTGTCCCACGTGCCAGGTTCGCTGTCGTGCCCATTGTCCGTGTGAAAGAGGTTCTATGTCGCTAAAATATCTCAATGAATGGAATTCGGGCTGGTCTAGCTGTAGAAGGGTTAGCCCTCATGTTCGGCACTGCATGCTTGACAGCGCTAGTTTGTTGCGCCATGAACAAGAAGTTGCTTTTCTCAAGAACCGAACCAGTGTTTCGTCAAACCCGGCGAGAACCGGCAAGAGCTGAGCACTTTATATCCGTATTATGTTTTCGTTGTATTTTTTTTCTTATTGTTGTGTTTGTGTGATTTTTTTTGCATAGATATCTCTGTGTGTGGTTGGGTGTTCGTCAACTCACAGATTCCGCTCTCCGGTCGTGGAATACGCGATTGTGTCACAATTCAATTCAGGGTCCCATCGACTATGCGCTGTACGAGGCGTACGGCGGTGGCGCAGGGAAGGCCGTTTCAGCGATACTCAACAATTCGAGAGCCACACGAATAGCGATTGGCGTTCTCGCGACCATGGTGGTAAGGGCTGTCCCGGTGGGAATAGTTTTTGCAGCGTGTTTTCGACCCATTTTTCCCGCATCATGTAGAAATGATCAGGCCATAACATCGCTTGAACAAATCTCCACGGTGGCTATGTATTCTGTTTTTCACCGATTGGTTGGATCCATTAGATCTGAAGAGATGGAGTCACCCGTTTTTTTTGTCACTGCTCTGGTGCATGTTACTGGCATGTTATCCCCAAACAAACAATGTTTCCCTTCCCACGGCTATCCGTGCCACCGCTGACGTGGCCTCCTTTTGACATCAGTTGTGGCTTCTCAGCCCCCTGCTCCATTTGCTGATCGTACGCGTGCTGACAAGCGGGGTGTTGTGGAAGAACTACCACCGCCTCACGTTCATCGTGAATCTACCGCTGCCGCTCCAGATCATGGGCATCCGGTTCCTCATGACGGTATGAATTGCAGTGATGCTGTTGCCTATCGAACGCTCTCTATTTTGAGTCAACCCTCGCAGTTTTATTTGTCAGGACGACAGTGTGAGAAAATGAAGAGTGCCAACAAAGAAACCCAACTGCGCAGGAAGAAATTCAAAAACAATTAGTCACGTGCTTTCCAGGACGCACTGTCGACAATTGCGACAGGTTCCAGATCTGTGAGTAACCGTGACGTAGCGCATTTTCGGGGCTCTGTTGAAACGCTTTTCTCGCCTACGTGAAATTTACGCATGGTGTTTGGTTGGCAACACAGAAGTGTGTAGTGGTCGGACTGCTGTGTTGCCAACGCTGCCGTTCGTTTTGCCTTTGACCCGTCATCTGTCCTGTCCTGTCTAATGTCAATTTCGCAGTGGACCAACGATCAGCTGCTCTTGGTCGAAAGCATGTTGCGACAGTCTCTGACCGACATAGAAAGCCGGATCCTGGAATCAAGACTGCCAGTGACGGTAGAGGTTCGGGAGGACGGGGATGAGGTTGCTGTGCCGTATCGGAAGCCTTGAGGGGGGTGTTGTGGTTGCACCATCAGCAGAGTGAAGCAATGGCTGTGTGGCTCTGACAAGATTTCCCCGTTGGACCTCATTCGTGCCGCGAGGTGCTTGCTCTTCAGGGTTTGTGGTATCGTTCATTCGTCAAGCCACGGTCGAGTTTTCTCGTGTTCGATGCTCCTGCTGCAGGTCTTCGCTATGACAGGTCGTGTGTCGCCATGCTGGTGCAATAGTTCACGACGAATCTTGCCGCCTCCGTTTGTACGGCGGCTTGAGACATGAGGGGTGTCCTGAACGTCGTGCTTTCTGGATACGGGACAGCAGTGGTGTGTTTGCCCGAAGTTGAGGGTGTTGAACGGCGAGAGGATGGACCGATAGCAAGAGAGGATACCATACATATCGTTTACTTTTCCGCGCAGACCTGTGTGTCCAGCTATTCGTGTTGGACTCTGAGAAACACACAAAAGAGGGCAATGCGGAGCACACACGGGTTGTGTGATATTCACCGCTACGAGCAAACACGGGCCGATAACAGTGTGCACATCTGTCTACAAGAGTTGGAGGTGAACCACAACGAAGGTAC
This sequence comes from Ectocarpus sp. CCAP 1310/34, assembly GCA_902602495.3. Lineage (NCBI taxonomy): Eukaryota > Phaeophyceae > Ectocarpales > Ectocarpaceae > Ectocarpus > Ectocarpus sp. CCAP 1310/34. Next base: position 24,218 of record CACKRE030003829.1, read on the forward strand.
AAGGGTTCCTTTTACTGTGAGAGCCAATGGTGCTTGGCCGCGCTGTGTGCGGCCAACAACACTATCGAAGCAGCGAGCGCCTTCTTCCAAGGCTCGTAAACCTATCTAGAAAGAACGCGAAACGATTGATCGGGCAAGAAGAGACGGCGTGGCGACTTTTAACGCCGCGGGGCAACAACGTGAAAAATTTCCCAAACTTCAAAACCAAAAACGTGTGGACAGCATTGAGGTGTGTGGGAGAATCGATGATAGGCACAGGGCAAAACGCATTTCTATACTCCAAGCCGCTTCATGAGCAAACGAGCCTCGGATAAACATGTTCGATTTTGCTCAAACCCGTTCATCGAAACAGCCGAAGCCCCGGGTTGGAACGCTGCAACCACAGCATGTGCAGTCTTCCCTAATGGCTATTTCGTCCCATCTATTCTGAGTGTCAGCTTACATCCATGCACCAGGCGGGGCCATACGGGAGGAATCCGCCACCATTTATTCGGCGGTGCGTCCTTGAACCCCTGACGCGAGAACACCACAAATTCACTCACGAGGACACACCACACCATTTACTTGCACAGCATATTGTAGCAATAATGACTGTAGAACAGCTCGAAACTGGTGTATACAACCGACCTATTCTACGCTAACGACAAGAACAACTGAACCCCACCCACAATAGGGCCTTCTTCTTCCAAAGAGAGAGAGAGTCGTCCCCGCCACCCATTCGTCAAACTGCGTCGACCCTGGGCTGCTAAGAGGGCAAGATAGCAAGAGAATAACATCAGCTACTTCGAGTGGGGGTTCTGGATGACGATCAAGATGTAGTCCTTGTCTGGCGCCACCATAATCTCGTGCTTTGTGCTCCGCAGTCGCAAAAAAGTAAGGCTGTCTGCCTCGTCCAGCGTCCGAACTATACCATTTGCCTTGAAGCTCAGCTGGCTGATCAAGGCCGAGTACGTGTCGGTGTCCTCTTGGCTGAGGTTGGATCGAATAGGGATCCCATCTTTGTTCAAGATCAGGACGCCCTTAACCCCCCGGTGTGACTGGATTCGTTTGAGAGTTTCCTCCACCTCGGACGACATCGATCTCCCGCCTTCCTCTCAACCCTTCTTCTTGTTGCAGGAGAGCTATCTGTTGTGCCACGTTTCAGCAGCCGGCCAGCGAGTGCGCAAGGATCGGTTTGTAAGACGGACAAGCAGCATACAGGAGGGAGGGGTGCAATATCTAACCTTTTAACGTGTGCCGAAACCTGCATCGCTTCCGTCCTTTCGTGTGACATGCACTCACCAGAGCCACCGCGTCGTAGAGCAATTCACAGGACTGGATCAGAAGGGCAAAAAAGAAGAAAAGAAGAAAAGGTGCAAGGGAGATGGGCGAGAGGCGAGCAGGCGGAGGCAGGCAGGACCAAACAGCAGGCAGGCAGGTTGGTGTGCGGCGAAACTACAGTCTCTTCCGGGTTTCCACACAAATGACAGGGCGTTCGTTCGACGTGGCGTAACTGCTGTGATACCTCATGTTTCTCGCGTACGGCTTGCGGCTTTCCCTGCACGTCTCTGGGGATGCAGGCAGCGGTATGTTTGTTGCGGTAAACAACACCGGACATGGAAGAGCTTCAAAGCAATAGGGCTGTTCTTGCGGCACTAAGAGGTCTCCAGGACAAAGTGAGGCGCCTGGAGGTGAGTGTAGCTGCCGTCTCTACTGAATGAAGTTGACCACCGCGGTAGTTCTGAACCAGCTACACATAAGATCTTTACCAGCTCGTGCAATTAATTAACGGTCAATATAAGATCCAACAGAGGCTGTGTGCGGGAGACTAAGATAAGAGCTTGCGGGCGTTGTGATTGTGATATGACAGAATGCCCATTCGTTGTAGGTTGCAAGCTTGAGGCCGCAAAAAGGAATGTGTATCACGACGAACAAACGCCGACGAAGAGAGCGCAAACGTACAAGTTGTAATCACATATGCACCCACTCGCCGTCGTCGCTGCCTCGCCGTACCAGGACGAGCGTACGCAGGCTGTCGAGGAAGTGCAAAAATTCAAGAGCGAGTTGGTGCAGCGCCGAGAAGAATTCAAGCATGCGCAGGAGCTACAGAACCTCACAATCCAGGAGGAAAGTGCAGCGTCTCGTCTGTCATACGAACGACTTCTCGCCGAGAAGAGACTGGTTGACAACCGTCTAGAGGAGACCGAGGCGAGTGGACCGAAGAACGGGGTGAAAAAAAGAGACTTCGGAAGCAAGCGACAACAACCAACCTCTGCTGCGATGTGTGTACTCATGGGCTTCCAGATGAAAAAAGCTCTCTCAGAATACGCCGGGCCCGTCGATGAACATGATGAAATGAGAGGAGTATTGAAATGGAGATGCATGTCATGCAAACCAAGCATGCACCAGAAAAACCAAATGCTGCTCCTCTATATGCTGGTGCTGACGAAGAACAGATTCTTTGCATGTACACAGCCCGCGTGTGCAATTTCCGCATTCCACGAAACGCACGTTCATCCCTGGTGGATTGTTGCTCGCGTTGTGTCAAGTTTTCTTACCACTTGAAACATCTCAGGAGTTGAAGCGGGAGCTCCAAAAAGCATGTGAAACCGCGCGCGATAAAGGGCAAGACTCACATGTGGCACAATTGGCAGCGGATGCTAAGGCTTCTATTCTGGAGAGGCGCGTCAAGGAATGCGAACGAATTGTGAGACGGGTTTCTTCGTGGCAAGCACAAAACAAACACATGAAACCGCTGCTTACTTGTAGACTTACCCAATACTACAATTACGCACGTCCGCCCCCAATGTGGTCGTCACGCAATATGAATGTTGAGTACAATACCGTATTTTTGCCTATGACTATCTATGTAAGGGTGAAGATTGGCGCCCAGGATACATGGGACTGAATACCCTACGTAGCCTTAGCGTCGAAACCGCAGAGTGGGTGAGTTGAACGGTGATGGCGTGGAGTAGAAAACTGGCAGCTATCATACCTGATCAACCTGCGATCGTCTTGAAAACGAAACGAGCACCAGCCGCGCGTTTCAGCCCATGCTCTTGGTCCCGGTGAACAACCCAATATTACTATCAACACACGACTACATGGGGACCATTCTTCAGCACAACGACGTCTATTCCTCCCTTTCCTTGGTCGTAAATCCATCACCCGTAGAGCGAATTTCTATCTGCGCAGTCCAATCAAGTTTCTGAGTGCTCGACTGTGGATCGTGATGAACTTGACCTCTTGAAGTTGAGTGCTTTCTTGCCCACTCTTGCAGGCCCAGGCTAGGAAAGACCGATGCTCGCGAGCACGGAAAACCGCCCGTCGGGAAACAGCCGCGGCAGATTCTCAGCTGATCAGTTTGGCCGGAAGAGTGAAAGTGAGGACATCGCGAAGCTGATGTTGGCCGCCAGCCGAGAAGAGAAAAGCGCCAAGATCCAAACGGTTGCACAGCAACAAGTAGCATGGAGAGCGTACGCCTGTACGACAAGGTGGCACTCCGTCTCGAGACGCCCTCGACTTAGCGTGGTTCCTTGCGAAACGCAGTCAGTCAATTCCTCCCTACCCATGTTTCGTCTTCGTCGCTGTGAACACTTGCAGAAGCTCCAGCGCACACTTAACGACGAGCGTTCCTCTCGCCAGTCCACCGAATTCAAGCACCATCGAGCCAAAAGTACCACAATTCGAATTGGCCGGTACTTGGACTCAATCCTCAATGTCAACCAAGAGCTCGTAGCAGCAGGGACGCCCTCGTCCCTAACGCCAACAGCGAGGCAACCTGTACCGAGAGCCCTAGGCGAGCTCCAGCGAAAACAAAGCATCAGAGACAGCTACGCTACCCCGCGGCAGAACTCAGCATTGGAAGGCGACGGGATTGACATTCGCGCCGCTGTGAACGAGGCGCTTGGCGTTGGTCGTACTGGCGGAGATCCCGTTCCGTCTCTCGCGGCACTGTACGAGCGTATTGGGTTCAGCGCCATACAAGGCGAAGACAGACACCATGGTGGCGCGCCAAGTTTGCCTACGAGCCCCCGTCGAGCCAGGGTCGGTAACGCTGCCGAGGCGTATAGATCTCGTTATGTCCACGACGGGGAAGACTACGGTCGCCAGAGGCTTGTAGAACCCACAGCTGCAGGTGGTTTCTTCGCTGAGGATGACACAGAGGTTGTGGAATCGTCAAGACGGCAAGCTAGCGGTCACCATGTCGATGACGGAGGGTCCAGACCGGCCAATGGCGGGAAACATCACGGAATTGGGAATGCGTTTGTCGGTGGTGCAGTTGCAGCCAAGGGTTATTCCTTTGCTAACTCGCCATTAGTGAGGCCGACATCTGCTGCCGAGAGGTCTCCCGAGGTCGCGAAACGGTTGGAGGCGTTGGCGTCCCAGCTGGAGAGGGAGAGGTCGGACGTGGAGCAGTGGTACAAGGACGTGGTGCACAGGGTAGGTGGTGATTTCGGCCCCCATCGCATGTTATGGATGAAATATCGTCAGGTAGCTCGAACGATCTCCATGGTTGGTGCCTCCGGTTGTATACATAGTAGAAGTAGGATAGCTTTACAACCTGGGGTGCACATAGAGCTTCACTCACTCGTGATGGTTGGTGTTTGTATTCCACAAGGGGGCAGAGCAACCTTCACCGTAGATTTGACGGAACGTCACTAGGAGCGTTTCGTTGTAGGGCTAGGCTACTGGACCAGTATGCTTTTCAAAGCCCCTCTTGCACTCAGCTGGTCCAGTTGTAGCTGCGCTGTGATCGTGAAATCATTCTGATACCTCCCTACATGACGTTGTTCAACAGTCACCCCATACTCATTGTGTTCCCTCTCCGCCGCATGGTAGGCAAGTTCCTGCGTGCAAGAGGGGAGTACTGATGCGGATCTTGATGCCCGAAGCCTCACAGAAGCTATATCCTGTCTTCAAGTGAGTTTTCCTCCGGCCTGTTGAAAACTTGCCCACTTGATGCACAAGAAAATGACCGTACGGGCTGTATCATATTGAAGACAGTTTTCGGCGAAGTTCAATATTGGCCACGACGGATACAGTGTTGTCACGCCCGTGTAGATATGATTCAATGCCTTATGTTGATTCTGCTTCTGGAGTATGGCTGGTGTATAAGGGTCAATCCACAGTTTAACTCAACCTGCTCGATCAACGGCGAATGAATACGATTCCCGGAGTGCGATCATTCGTTTGATCCCTACCGGTCACCAAGGATGCAGGATATCATGTAATTCGAAGTTAGAAGTTGACTTCGTATATCCGACCACTTCCCCTCCTTCTTCGACAGGAAAAATCCCAGCAACTGGACGTCGTTCGCGAGAGCTTGAAAGCGTTCAAAGCCTCTCCACTGACGCCGGCAATCACAAGTCCCACGTTGTGTCGCCGCAAGGTCGCTGCGTTGAATGTTCTCCAAGGATTATGCCATGACGCGCAAGCGATTGCAGGCGAAAACGGCGGGCTCAGTGCGGCATAGGAACGTTTGCGTGCGGGGATCTAGATAATAGTTTCCTTACGTCGTGTTGCATACATATACACCTGACCAAATTCCGAATGTGGCAGTACGAAAAGCACTTCCACCCCGCTGAACTCGCCCCTAAGAAGGACGGCAACGAAGCCCTGCGAACCCACCTCAACCGAACATTCGGCTTTGGAACCGACAATGCTTCCCCTCGCGCACGCCGACCCTAAGCAAACTCCCCGCAACAAAATCACTCGGTTCACGTTGTACAATCAAACCAGCTCCATGAAATCTATGACGTCCACCGAGACTCACACACAAAATAACCGACGACAATTTCTCCCCACCGGCTTCTTCTTGTTATTTTTTCAACGCGCGCACTCGAAAGACGCCCCCAAATCCGAGTACCTCTTCGTTGGAACTGAGCTTGGGCCATGTGATAGCCGTGGGGTATTGCCCTCGGGATCGACCAACAGCTCAAAACAAAGGCCTCGCGGGCACTATGTTTTTTTTGTTTGTTTCTCTCCCATCATTGGACTCTGCCGTCTGCCCCTCTGGCCCCTATCCTCCACTTCTACTGGCTAGACGACCCAACCGGGGTCACATAGGAGGGGGGGGTGGACCCCCCTCCTGCGGTTCATGCCTGAGGTATTTTTATCGCGAGAAGGGTACAGCAATCCCTTCCCTCGCGACTTACGAAGTCGATTATGGTTTACTAACAAACGAGCTTTGCAGCGCGTCGCTTTCATCCTAGACCAGGATTTATTTAGTGAGAAAAAAACTCTCCCTGCCGGGACTCGAACCCATGACCTGGCCCTTAGCAGGCTGCGAGGCTACCCACTAGACCACCGGGGCGACCGGTGTGTGATGCTTCGGCTCATGTTGCCGTCGACACTTACTTGCGATATTCAGCTAAGAGACCGTTACGGTCTCCAAGAGGTCTCACAGAACGGTAAAAAAAAATGTCTGTCTGTCTGTCGCCGTTTACTCCGAAGCTCCGAGCCGCGCACTTTTTTGAGCCGAACGCCCGAGGCGCGAGGAATCAGACCATCGGGCGTCCTGCACAACTTCAGACGTCCTGAGCAAGTTTCAGCTGTGAAGCCTCGACAGTAGAGACCGTAACGGTCTCCTCGTAGATTAATACATTCACCGGCACCACCATTCGGCAACCGGAACATTGACCACTGGAGTCCAAGTGCTGGGCGAACGCCACCTGCTCCCTGTCCAAAATATACTCGAAAACTATGGGGTTCGTCGCAGCAACCGAGATTAGCACCAACTCTTCGTCCCGTCCCTTTTCCAGCAAAGAAGGTGAGACGCCGTCGTCGCGATTTTCATGATGCATACAATATCACACGCTGTCAACGTGAACGGCGTACAGAGTTGTGGCATTCATCAGCAGCATGGTCTCCGTCTTCATGGGAAACAGGCAGCCGGTCCGCCTGCAGGCCCGCGATAGAGGCGACAGTCGGCTTGAATGAAGTGTAACTGATCGACACGTCGACAACGCCACGCCGCCGAGGGCATCTTCAAAATAGAACTGAAACGGAAAACCCATAATAACGCCTCCCTTGAACTCCCTCTCCGACTCGCTACTCCGCCCTTCAGCCAACCTACGATCTACCGAGCAAGTGCTTTCTCTATCGTCAGCCGGGAAGGGCCTCTTCTATGCAGCCATGAGTTCGGCAGCATGCATGGTACGGCGGCGTGTCGCTTGGGGAGGGCCCATCCTGCGGCGCTCTGTGGTCGCAACGGTTGCCCCGAAGCGGACAAACAGCAGCGGTGAGCAACCAGCCCGTGCCATGCATGCTGTACTTCTATGCTACACTTTCACGCCATCGGCGTTGCCGGCTAGGAGCAGGAAGCACTGCACATTTGTCTCTTGCTCTTTCCTTTCCTTTTGTACCGCTGGTTGCCGTGCTGCTTAGACGGCCAGCTGGCAAGAGCATGGACAGGTTTTCATCAGCCACCAACCATGGCATAGCAGCAGGCGGTGGAAGATACGCTGTCCGCAAGGCCGACACATGCCGACACTGAAGAGTTGATGCAACACGGCAACTTCTGGCCAAGCAGGGCAGGCAATAGATTGCTTCAGTCTAGTGTCTAGTGCACCAGCTGACTCAGTTTCGGGGGCAACGAAGCACTCGTGGAAAGGTCAGGCGAAAACATGGAATCGCTCTATGTTGCGCCACATCCTACGAACCGGCCGCATGTCTTGAGAAAGTTGTCCAAATTCCAAAATCTACATGAGTTCAAGGGGATTTCAAAACAACCATGATACAGAGTCCCGATGTTAGATGCTGAATCAGAAGAGGACATGATGGAGTAGCGAAATGCAAAATGGCGTACGCTCAGATCAGCTACTGGTGCTGTCATATCGTAATACCGAGGCTACCGCTCTAGACTAACCTAGCTACACTCCCCAGTTCTGGATCCATTTTGGTACGTTCCAAACATGCGTCATTCTCATTGCTTCAGACTAGTAAGAATACGCCACCACGAGCTACGGCAGTGCTCCCAGTCCCCCGATCTGGTGGTCGTCTAAAAGTTAGACATACACACCTGCACTCGGGGAGATTGGGTCAAAATTTGACGGTAGAAAGTGCAGCAGTGGAAGATAGATGGTCACGGGTTTCGGCCTGTAGATTGATTTCGTATTTTTTCGGAAATACGTACCGCAGCTACAGCAGTACTCATACAGCAGGTCACCAGCTGCAACCTTCCTTGGACACCACGGCTCCAGCAACGCATCTGACTGTGCTACCGCGCCTGCTGCTTCTCTACATTTGCTTGAGATACATAGTTGTTGGTAAAGATCAGGACCTTGAGAAGCGCAATTTTGTTTTTGCACCGACCGTTTGGTCTGTTTTATCTTGAGGTTAGAGTTGTGGAATTTTGTCTTGGTTTGAGAGAACGTGTGCGGAGTAAGGCTACTGCTGTATGATAGCCAAGTCCCAACCGCCGCACTGTACGACAACTGGTCCTGTGCGTTTCATGTGGGATTGGTTGCTGGGTGCTCTTTCGGTCGTTTTCGAAATCACCCAAAATCAACGTCACTCAGCATCCTCTACAACAGACTCAACTAGAGCAGCGTGCAAATAAGTATCCCAAGGGTGCTGGTAAAAAGTGGAAGAGCCACCTACCACCTAGTAAAGAGGTCGAAAACAAATCGGTGGTGTACCCTTTGTGCGAAGTTCACAAAACACAAGGGATCTTAACGTGGTTATAGAATCCCCCCCCGCCCCCCTCCTCCAGGCCCTGTGCGGGACGTATTTCTATTTTGGCACCTTTGGTATCCAGCATGTGCTTCTTTCTCAATCCGCACTGTAAAAACTAACTCCACACACATGGCCTCTGGGAATCATCTCGATCGGGAATAGTCTCTCTGTGATGACATGCGCCTTTTCTGAAAAACGAACAACACACAGTTATGTCGAAGAGGAAACGCCGGCCGGCTCCCCAGAAATATTCTCACAAGATAAAGAGGGTCATGATTTCACCAGAAAATAGTACATGAGCAATCAGCGGTCAAACGGCCACGGCCTACGATGAATTGAGTCTACCGCCCCGCGTGCGCCACCTCCCCTTACCCTGCCTCGCTCGAACCGCAGGTAATACCGCAGCCGCGACAACTCGGCCGCCGCTCCTCCTTAGCTTCAAGAGAGGCAAGTACAAGCTTAAGCTACCCCTTCAGGACGGGCGTGTGGTGTTCTCGGCGGAGAGAGACACCGCCTTCTCCTTCCACCCGAATCACAGCCTCGAGACGGTCAAGGCTAATATACAGGTGCGTGGGAGTTCCGTACTGGGTGGAATTGTTTGTTGTTGCGAAGTGGTTATGGTTGGAAAGCACAAACGAACGCCCATGCCGTGCGCCAGCTTAGTCGCGATCAAGGCTCCACTTGGGAAGGGGGGGCGGTTGGCGGTAGGGGATATAAATGGCACGGTGTTTCATTTGTGACCTGCGCCTGCTGCTGTGTTCCTGCTCGAGTTGATTCACTATTGAACGTGTTAATGGCGGTAGGGTTGTGTTGTGGGTTGTGGTAGAAGAGAAACGGGAGAGGGTGGCTGTTTTGCTGCACGGTGGTAATACTACAGTGCGCACCCGGTTGTTATCGAGTGCCACGTTCGTCTCTCGGCGCAGAACCCACTTGTTTGTTCGCAGGTCAGATATGATCTGTTCTGGTACACTTCCGATGAAACGTGTGTATGCCATTTTGTTCTAGAATCGCTCGCGATTGGCCCTAAATGCACAACGCCCAACAGCTTTTTCACCCCGTTCGATGTGCGGGTAACCCAACCCCACATGGCGTGGCTAATTGTTGACGGAATCGATGTGATAATGTTGTTGCCCATTCCATCAGGAGGAGGGCGTGTCTAGTGTAGAGTTCACGGGGCCGAACGGGAAGCCGCTACCAGATGATAGTAGTGTTGGGGACGCCGCTTGGCACGGGGGCTTCGACATGACCCTGGATGGGAAGCAGGTGAGTACCTAGTTAAACCTAGCTTCTGCTTTTGGTGCGGTATACCGTTGCCGTTCGCCACAACGGTACTACTAGAACCGCGTGATAGGGCGCTAATCGGCTCTAATGTAGCTAGTAGCTCCATTGCGATGATCAACTTCGCTGTGACGGTGGCCACGCTTTCGAGGGAACCTTCATTTTCGCCCTGTCCGGGGACACTGACGGGCTGCGATGCCCCCATCCCCCCCCCCCCCCCCCCCCCCCCCCCCCCCCCCCCCCCCCCCCCCCCCCCCCCCCCCCCCCCCCCCCCCCCCCCCCCCCCCCCCCCCCCCNTTTTAGTTTCCGGTCCTAGCCACCCGGTCTGGCGGTTACGTCGAGGACGAGGAAGAAGGAGGCGGTCGGACGGAGCTCCCCTCCCTGCTTGAGCGAGGGAAGGTGCTGCGTCTTCGCGCTGCCTTGAACGACGAGACCCGGCGAAGCATGGCCTACGCCGAGTTCGAGGGGCTGTGCGAGGACTGCGGGATGGACAAGGCGGACGCCCGGAAGGTGGCAGCGGACCTGCACAAGGTCGGCGTGATTCTCCACTTCCACGCGGAGCCCGGCCTGGCGGACATCGTCTACCTGCAGCCGCACCAGGTCCTCGAGCACTTCTTCGCCAAGTACAGCCTCGAGTCACCCCTGCGGCAGTACCTGCTGCTGCAGGCGGAGCGGCTCGAGGAGCAGAAGAACGCCGTGAGGCGAGAGCTTGCTCCCACGCTGCGGCTGAAAGAGAACTTGGAAAGCCAGGCCAGGGTCACCGTCTCCCGGTGCATGTGGGGTCTGAGCGCCCTGGTCGTGTCCGGCGCGGGCGGTTACTGGTACCTGTCCTACGTCTACCTCTCGTGGGACATCATGGAGCCCGTGACCTTCTTCACGGCGCTGGGAGTGTCGACGCTGAGCTACGCCTGGTGGATGTTCACGAACAAGGATCTGCAGCACAGCAACATCTTCGACTTCTTCTTCAACAGCATGATCCAGCGCCAGTACGAGGAGGGAGGCCTAGACCAGGCGCGCCTCAAGACGGCGGAGGTGAGATTAGACCGCGCCGCCTCGTCCTCGTACTATTTTATTGCTGTTTGGTGCGATTGCTGCAAGAAGCTCGCCAGCGATATTTGGCTCTTGACATGAAACCGTACAACTTTTTTGTTGTCGCAAAGAACAAGTTTTCTGCGCCAACTCCACGCACACGTTGTTCCCAACCCCCTCCGCCCCAATATTGGTGACTCGTTTTTCTGCCTGTGTCGTTTACCTCCCCTTGGTCGATGGGTCTCAGAAAGCCGATCTCAGCCCACGCTACCTGAGAATATCGCAGCACTACAAGCAGAACTAGAAGTATTTTGGCTTTAATCAGGCAGGGTGGTTTGTTTCACGACCGTTCGTTGTTTGAGCAGCTGCCATTAGCTGTGGCGCGAAAACCGGGTTATGCGTGTTGACATGACATGTGGGAGCAGGTTGTTGACTTGTCGCCGGTCCTTTTCTCTTTTTTTCCGACGATCTCCAACTCTACACGCGTCGTGCATCGTGCATCGCGTCCGGAACTGCGTTACCACCCGACAACAGAATCATGCAAGGCCGCCCGCATGCACCTTGTTTAAACAGAGCTCTCACACACCCTTCCCAACTGTGTGGCTGGGTGACTTCGACATACATTCAGGAGGAGCTTTCAAAGCTGGACAACAAGGGAAAGTTGCTGGAAGCGAGAATTTTTGAGCTGGAGTGCATGAGGGACAAGGGGATAACCGCTGCTGCAGCCGCCGGCATCGCGTCCGACCGAAATGCCACGTGATGCGAGCTGGTGCACTGTACTAATAGTCGTGTTTTTGTCTCGAGTCATCGGTGCCTGTCCTGGTTCCCTCTGCCTTGACGCGACCGCGCCATGCCACTTTCAAGAAACATGATAGGCAAAGAAGGAATAGATTGTAACCAAGCAGGAACGTCGAAGACCCAAGTGAACTGGCTGGCAAGACAGGAGGCACTGATTTGTCTCGCATTTGACAAGGCTGGTAAAGACCCGGTTGACTGACGTGTTTGTGCATGTTTCGTTGTTGGCAAGGTTGATGGTTAGAGTTAGAAGCCGGGTCTCGGACACGAAGGCGGAGATAAATTTGTGAGGGTATCTGGTGGCCAATCGAGATCACGTCGAAATCCGGGGCGGTAACGTACTGGGAGACACGATTTGTGCGGTTTTGTAGAGTTTTCTTTCCCACCTTTGCTGGGTTTATCTCGAAGTTCGAAGTGTCCGTGAACCCTGGTTTTAGACGTAGACCAAGTTCCTTCCTGGGTCACATCAGCAGAAATAGCCAACCTCCAGACAGGAATGCTTGTTCTTCAACCTGTCTAGACCAAGCTTTTACAACTTTCGTGCGATCACCTCAATCGGGAAGGTGATCGATCTTGCATGACAGGCTAGCCTTGATGGTGCTTCGGCATGCTCGTGAATGCACAACATGACTGCTCGTTCGTGGCTTGATGGATAGAACAATCGTGGCTTGATAGATAGAACAATCGGTGTACATCGAGTGACATGTTTCGCAAAAGTGTTTGAATCGTCGTCTGTCTCACTCAGCCTTTTTCTTGTTTCGTCCCTTGTTGAGCCACTGCTGTCGTGACATGACATGCCCCTCCACCGCAAGCTCGACAGGATCGCATGCCAAAAAGACAAACATTGCCTTCGTTTGCATAAAAGGATTCTTTTTGAACTACCGTAGACAAGGCACCTGCAGGAGAGCACGCCTATTCCGAACAACGAGCAAGCGCGGGAGTTGGGCATGCAGCCGCTTTCGGGACGCTCGCTCGCCTTTGCGCTGCACTCAACGCGCCCCTGAAACGATGGCGTTTGAGCCGCCCGATCTCGCAAAAAATGGATAATTCAACGCTTTTGGTAAATCAAGGACCTCCGTTCGCCTAGGGAGCGACAAGGCCCAACGGGAAGGTCTGCTGGAATTTTTGGCGCTACACAGAAGAACAGCTACCCCCCCCCTCCCCCGTCCGCCCGCAACGCCAAACAGTCTGGGCTCGGCACAACAAAGGGTCGAGCCAACACGGCAGATGTCAACGAAATGTCGTCCTACTACGCAAAACAATTAACCACTGCACGTTATTCTATCAAAAATTAATCAAACCAGCGTCCTGGTTTCCCCTTCCTTCGGGCTCCATCTCCCTCCACCGCCCCAACTCCCCAGTCCAGCACCGCCTCTGCCCCACGCTTACCCTTGCCCTTCCCCTTGCTCTTCGCCCCCGCCGTTGCCGCCGCCGCCACGACCTCCGTCTTGGCCGTGTACGCCTTCTCCAGCTTTTGGTAGGCGCGCTCTTGTTGATCCATGCGTTCGTATGGGCTCGTCTAATTTTCGCACGATGGGTAGCAAGTGGGGTGGTCATGTAGAACGCAACGTTAGGTGTGTTGTGTGCGTGTTTTGTCGGCACACTCAATACCACGCCGCAAGGGATGTTTACACTGCGGACTACGCAAAGGTGCGGGGTATGTACAACATGACGGTGGATGCACGCGAGTTGAGTCGGGCGATGCTGTGCGCGAATCGCCGAACGGGGCACATACTGCTACATCAACCAGTACTCACGGTATCTCATCAAGTGCCTACTCTGACAGATGTTATGTTTTTGTCGAAGTCCATCCTACCAATAGCGAAGACAACGATTTCCGCTCGTACACCAAATACGGTTCAGCACGCTAGACACTTCCACGATGCTGCTGTGAACTGCGTCATTTACAGCAGTGGGTGTGCAAGCACGAACACGGAGAGCAATGCTTGACGAGGGAGTGGATCCGGATGCCAGGTTTCGCTTTCGTTTGGGTCTATCGCTGCCTATCGCTGCTGCGTATCGCTACCGCCGTACCTGACTCGGAGCATCAGACCGAACCATGAGTCCGCTCTCATGTCTACTCTCGTCGTGACACGTCGACTGCACAGAGTACATATAGCCCTCGAAAGGGGAACACCCTCCAGACGGAAACGGACCGTCCCTCCCCCCACGACTACACATTGTACGCCAAGCTTTCACAAACGATCGGCTGTACTGACTGGGGCTTCGTGGAGAAAGCCGGCGCACCTTCTTTTTCTTCTTCTTGCGCTTCGGTCTGTCCTCCTCTCCTTCCGTCCCCCGCCCCCCCACGAGACCGTCAGTTTCGGCGTCCCCTGCGTCCACCACTGCATCGCCCCCGCCCCCGTCCTCCTCAGGAGTTGCCTTTGCGCCCGGCTTTTTTCGCTTCTTCTTGGAGCTCGGTGCCGCGCTGCCGGTGTTTGCTGTAGAGGCTTGACCATCGGGGACCTCGCTTGATTCTGCCTGCTGCTGCTGCTGCTGCTGCTGTCGTTGCTTCTTCTTCTCGCGTTGGATCTGAGCGTAACAAGAAGGGGATAAGACAACAACAACAACATTGGAACACAACACGGTAGGACAGGCGGCAAGCAAGTCGACTCGAAATTTAAAATTTAGCACGCATGTATTGCACTGGTACGACTTGCGGAGCTTGGGGTACACAACATGCTGCGTGCTTAATGGTGGATACGATCAGGCCTGGCGTGCCTAACCAAGACTTTTGCATGCCACATATGAGGCAGCACGTGAAATGATGGATCACTTCGCTCACGTCGCATGTTGCCGCGACCGGGTTTATCTAGAATTTATCTAGAATAGTCTTTGTCTCATGTCCCGCTGTCCGTGTCTACGTAGAATATCCCCAGGACACGAGAGGGAAATCAATGGGGAAGCTTAGTCCATGAGTCAGCCCCAAGACAGGCCCAGCACGACGCCAACGGTGCGCCGCAAGAGCGCGAAAGGAAGACACACCCATCTCTACCTTCCCACGACTCTTCATCTCCTTGTTCTCGACTTCCTTCTTCAACGGACGCCCGTCCTGCCCAAGCCCCAGCGCCTTGAGCTCTCGCTTACGCTGCTCGAACGCCTCCTTGCGGCCCTGGTGATGTAGCCAAAGACACCGGTCATCCGAAGCAAGGACAAAAGCCGTTACAGTACACGGAAAAACAACCATGATTCCACGGAGCACCCGGAATGTGTGTCGAGTGGACTACCGTAAGGTAAGGAGATTTATTATACGTTATTTCTCAATCTAAATGGACCATCCTCATGCTGTCCTCGTTTCGATCTTGCTATGCATGGCGCATTTGTCATCTCGGACTCGATTTGATCATTTTCGGATCGTTAACGACAGTGACGTGGTGTGGCCGACGATGCGACACATGTTCGATGCAACTTAATACTGAGGGCGGAAAACAGGTATTTTTACGTCAAGCAACATTCTTTACTTTTACGTAGATACGTCAAGCGCACGCGACGCCAACTCCAAGCCGAGGAACCACAACAAACGAGTGGCTCGACACGAACGCGAGATAGACGCACGGTCGCTCGTTGCCACGGATCTCTGTGCCGGCGATGCGAAGCCGACGAGATACGTACATACATACCTGCTGAAGCTTGAGCTTAGCATGGTTCTCGACGCTGAACTCTACGATAAGCCTGGAGCTTTCCCCCTTCGCCGCCCCGTCGGACTTGGCCTGCCCGGAATAGGCCGGGTTGTTGTTCATCTGACGGAGCGCAGCCAACGCCTGGCCGTGGTGAGAAAACTCCACGAAGCCGTAGCCCTTGCTGGGGTGCAGCTCCGTGGGGTCCTGTGAGGAACATAAGGGCGATACAAAAAGGCGTGTTTTCTTCGAGGGGATCGGGGGCCGAGGGGGGGAGCGGGGGGCACTCGGCACCATCAGCAACAGTGAGCGTTGGCCGGTGGAGTGTGAGGATACGCGGACGACAAACGCATTTTCTTCACGGCGGTGGAGGCGATTCGGCGGGCATGCCACCCTTTGCACTCGAGACATGTATGCATATGCATACAAACATCAACACGGGCGGGGTATTGACGCATGGCCCTCGCCCGCTTCTCTCCAACCACTTGAAAACGTAGCTACCGCAACGCAATAGGCATAAGGCTACCGTTTCAACAAGAGCTCTCCAACACCGCTGCAGCAGCACAAAAACAGTACACGAAATTCTCTGGAGGTGGGGTGTACTCATACTCATAGTCGTGCATGCCGTAGTCGTTAGACCATTGACCTCGCATCCCTACAAAACCGGGACGGAGCACGCTGGGTTCTCACCGGACCGGGCTCTGGCATGGTTCAATGGGATTCGGCAAAGCTCGTGCAACGAAAGCACTGATACAAAACAAACAGGATCTCGCTCTCACGTCCGTGCTGGGCTTTTTGTCCATGTCCCGGATGATCTTGGCCTTCACCACGGAGTTGCCAGTTACAGCTGGGATCTGCAACCGCTTCGGGGTGATGGCGGCGAATTCTTCGCCCTGCGAGCACAAGATACAAAATTAAAGGGTCACATCAGTGGCGGTGCCCTGGCCATGTATTTGTTCTTGTTTTTTCGGACAACAAGTGCTTCCCACAAAATACTTTGCCATCCACACCACTGAGTTTCCACCGACTAACCCTCCGGACAACCGGACAGCACTTCCAGCGGTATTATACCAAGTACTGCAGCAGCGGCCCTTGTATCAGGCAGGCCGTGTTGTGCGAGGGATTTGACCCGCCAAATAGACGGCATTCGGTCATACGGGAGAGAGCCTCGCTGCACCCCACTGCTCATACTTGTCAAGACTGCTGCCTTCGATCGTGAAAATCTGTTGCCACTTGAAGGTCATTGACCGCTCTCTGTTCGATTGAGCGAAAGTGTCGCTGGCAGCTGAACACTCCAATCACACTGCATGTACAACCACAAAGCACATCCTAGTTCCACGAACGCAAGACAAACAAAAGGGGGGGGGNAGCACGCCGGGTTCTCACCGGACCAGGCTCTCACATCACCAAGCGCGAAGCGCCGTGAGATATTCGGCGAGTCGCATGAAGGGTGCGCTGCATCCTGCTAAGGGTTTTCGGCATCTTGTGCTTACTTCCTTGCGTACGGATGACAGCTGCGTATGACTTAATTTACTTTCTGGTGCAATCACTTCCAGAGACAGTTATAAGCACTTGTGTAACTGCCTCGAGGGTGCTTGACCATTTTAACACAACGTGATGCGATAACCCCCCTTGCGCGGAGTGAGGGTTCTCCACCCCGCACAACATGATCTACTCGACCACCATTATGGTTACCGCCAAAAAAAAACATGGTAACAAAAAAAACGGGAACCTGGTTTCCGAGCTCACGAAGTAAACTGGCTTGTTTTACAACGTCGTCGCCAAGCGACGAAAACCCAATCCCGATGGCAAACACCAATGGGCATACTCTTATGTTTTGCATGCCCTAGCGGTTAGACCATTGACCACTCGTGCTCGAGAAGACGGAGCTTTGTTCCCACAGGACCGATCACCGATGGCCAATTGTTCCTTTCTATTTTGCCAAAGGTGGCTCAAAAATGTCTTCCCTAGTCTGTCTATCCTAACGATATCTCTTCCCGCCTTTTCAACCCACTTCCTATGCCCCACTACAGCTACCGTCCTTTCCTCTCTATTCCATGCCTCAAATATCTCCCTGTACGTTCCATCTATTTTTCCCAGCTCAGTCACGTACACTTCCCTCTCCTTGTACAACGGACATTCCGCGACTACATGAACACGGTCTTCGCATTCGAAGCCGCAATCACATTTGAACTCGTCGTCTTCCTCGTCTACCGTCCTATGTCTTCGTCGACGTTCTCGAAGGCCTATGTCCCCGGTCCTGAATTTGACCTTAAGCTTTGTTCCTGCATCCATTGGTCCATGTAGGTAGTCCTTGAACCCTATTCCTTCCTTCAACATTGCGTACACTTCTACACCCTCCTCATCCTTGGTTTCTTTCCTCAGATTCTGTTCTTCTCTCTCGGCACAAGCAACAGATATCTTCTCCTTGAACCCCTGTAGACCCTCCGTTTCCAGCGTTTCATCTTCGTCGCTGTCGAGCCCCTTCCATATGTCCTCTACAACCTTGACTCATTCCGTGGGTTATCTACCCCTCTTTTTGTTTGCCCGCTTCGCCTCCCATACAATTCTCGGCAACCTCTCCTCTCCCATCCCGCACATGCGATACTGTAATGTCAGCTTCCTCGCGTCTCTTCCCGACCGTAGGGATTGGATCCCCAATTCTGCCCTCACGGCTGCATTACTTGTGCGCCTGGAGCATCCTAGGATGGTTTTCGCTGCTTTCATCTGCGCCGCCTCGAGTTCTTTCACTACCTTCTTATTTCCTTCCCATACTTCTCCGGCGTACTCTAGCGGCGGTACGATTACGCTCTTCAAAACCGTCAATTTGATGCGTGTATCGAGGTGCCGGTTTGCGAGTATTGGGTGCAGCTTCCCTGCTCGTGATTTGCCCTTTTCCGCTACCTTGGACATGTGTGCATTCCACGAGCAGTCTTTTGCGATCTCTACTCCGAGGTATGTGTACTGGTCCACTACTGCAATCTCCTCGATCCCCCACTTCCATCTATGTTCTACTGGTTCCTCCTTGTTCTCGTTGCAAACCATGACGGCACTCTTCTGAACGTTGGCAGACAGTATCCACTTATCAGTAAACTTCTTCGCCGCGTCAATTTGCAGTTGCAGTCCCTCAGGGGTGTCCGACATACCGACAAAATCATCCGCAAACAGCATTCCTGAAACCGACGTTTCCGTGTCCCCTACTTTTACTCCCTTCCGGACTGCCTCTACGACTTCCAACAGATCGTTGATGAACACCTGGAACAATGTTGGGGACAGCGTGCAACCTTGTGGGACCCCCTGCTCAATGTCGAAGAATTTTGACAGTTCTCCGTCTAGCATGACCGCACTTTTCGTGCACTCTGTCATCTTCTTCAGCACTCTCCACATTTTCCCCTTGATCCCGTATTTGGACAGTTGTTTCCACAACCCATTTCTCCATACGGTGTCGTATGCCTTTTTCACGTCCAGGAAGAAGCAGTACGTCGGCTTTCCCGCCCTCTTTCTACCTTGGATGATTCTCCCTACCGTGAACACGTGGTCTACGCACCCCCTCTTCTTCCGTAAACCTGCCTGGCCCTCACTAATGCTATGTTCCTTCTCCAATACTCCCACTATCCCATCGTTCAGCAGCTTACAGAACACTTTTCCTACTGTATTCAACAGTGTGACCCCCCTGTAGTTTCCTGGGTCAGTCTTGTCTCCTTTCTGAAACAACTTCACAACCACTCCTTCCCTCCATCTTCTTGGCGTATACTCGTTCACCAATGGGGGGGCTTGTTTTACAACGTCATTGCCAAGCGACGAGAACTTAACCCCGATGGCAAACACCGAGGGGGGGGAAGGGGGGGGTCCATACCTGAGCTTCAAGGTAGAGGCGCACGTCCTGAGGATTAGCGCGACCTGCTTGGATCCCCGCCCTCGCCGCCGCTGCTGCCATGCTCTTCAGCTTGCCGTCCGTCACATGCCGCCCGAGATTGCGCACGCTCAGCCGCGTCGGGCTGACGAAGAAGATAGGGTTCTTGAGCTTGCTCTTTTTGTCCTTACGGGCCAACACTCGCTTCTCCATGTCGGACTTGGCAGCACCCTCCGCGGCGCCGCTGTCCTCCAGGACAAGACCTTCGTCGGCCAGGTACAGGTTGCGCTTGTCCTTGTGCCCCACACGCTTCTGGGCGCCGACGGTTAGGCGCCCGGCCTAGGAGGGAGGGACGGGTGAGGGCAGAGATATAACAGGAAGGTGATTACTGGTTGTCCTTTTCTATCGTTTGGCCGTCCTCCGCGTTTTCCTTTCGAGACAAAGAAACGCCAGTTTTGCCTCCTGTTGATGGAAACACCACCGACAAGCCGCGGGCGCTCTGGGCATATTTGTCTACGAAATGTGTTTCTGCTCCTCTCAGTCGTGCGCTACCACCCTCACCCTCAATCATGCTACAATACAACGAAGGGGCATATACTACTGGATGCAAGACTATTGTATTGAGCAAGGTCTTCTTCCTTCTACACCAGGTACTTCTGCACAGCGACAAGCGACAAGTCCAATGCACATACAATGCAAAGCATGCATCAGTTCTCCACAGCGACGTTAACGGTATCGTCGGCGCCTAATTGAAAACGGTGTTCCTTCGGGGAAACAAGGTCCGCTCTAGGATAAAACCTGCGACACAAACGTCTACGGTGCGGTAATGCTGATGCTGTGCCTCTCTTACCTCCTCTCTATCCACGGCACGAGTAACGTGCAACGCGCGGCTTCCGAGGTAGATGCACGATCCTCCAGAGTCGCGAGCATGGGCCGGGTCGGTGGCGCCGATTGCGGCCGCCAGGCAACGATCAGCATCGTCCCTCTTCGAGTACTGTAGTTGGTCCAAAAAGAGATTTAGACGCACACAACCACGTTCCGTTAACCCAAAGAACCGGGGTAAAAACATTAAACGGGGTGTACATAGTGGCTGGAATAACGGGGTGAATTGGCGTGTCAGTGCAAGGTCAAACGACTTCTCGACAGAGCTCTCAAGAGTGAACTCGAGAACAAATGTTCCAGCCGACCGCTATAAATGGGGTTTTGGGACCGGTGAGGAGGCCGCTGTTTGTAGCGTGTTCGACGGACAGCAAATAACAGAAAAAAAAATTGTGACGGCGAGGACGAGAACCCACTTCTGAAGCGGTTGAGCCACCATTAAACCAAAAGAATACGAGCGCAACCGGAAGATAGTGCTTGGATTGAAACAAAACACCACAAAGCACGCATGGTGTGACTGACGTCAAGACGACACTGCATACAGCTACAGGGTCCCCGGCCTCACCCTATACCCTCGCACCAATAACACCAAACCACGGCACCCCCCTCCACACACCTTTACGAAAGCGGTCCCGCGAGGCATCCCCGTGGCTCGGTCCTTGACCAGAAGCGCCAAACGCACGTCTCCGAACTCGCTGAACCTCTCCTTCACCTCCTCCTGGCTGGAGTCGAAGGCCACGTTCCGCACGAAGATCGTGCACCCGTGGTTAACATCCGGGGCCTGCTGCTGCTTCCGCTCCACCGCACGCCCCACCCCGGCCCCAGCATCGGGCCCCCCTTCCTTCGGTTCTTCTGCCCCATCCTCCTCACCTTCGCTTTCGTCATCTGAGCCTCCGGCGGCGCCGCCTTCCTCTTCCTCTTCCTCCTCCTCCTCCTCATCGTCGACTTCTGAGTCGACGTCCATCCCGTCACCACGCACCCCCTGATCTTCGGTGTCGTCGTCGTCACTTGCTGCCGCGGCGGGGGTGCTTGGTGCTCCTTGGTTGAGAGCGCTGTACTTTTCCTTGGTGATGGAGTAGTCCACCGCTGCGTCGCGACCTTTTATCTTGAGGACACCGTGGTCCTGTTATTGTCCCACACCATTGAACGTGTTGATTTAAGTTGTTGAAGAGATTAGCGAGATCGGTGGATGTCCATGTGAGAGGAAGCGAGCCCGCAGCTGTAGAGACCGCGTGCACACTCATGCCGATGTGATGCATATGCCGACCGTACAAACAATACATTCGGCGTGGTAGGGCAAGCGGGCCCGTCTAGCAAACTGAAACATCCGAGGTGATCGGTGAGAGGTACTCAAACGCTTCTACCCAACCGTCGGCCTACGAAACCACGAGTTATCGTTCGCCAGTCTCGGCTCGAATCACGGATCTAGGGGTCTAGAACACCCTCAGTACTGTCGAGAATACCATCAAGACAAGTAGAGCGGCCTGATGATAGCTCCTACGTGAACATTCTACGTTTGCAGCTGATTCCAACAAACAAAAGTACTTTTCACAAGTGGGCCAAACTACTCAAGCATGGAAGTCACTGGAGGTGCCTCTGACCTTGACGACGCGGGCGGCATCCTTGGGGCACAGAAACTGCACGAACCCGAAACCGCGGCTCCTGTTCTCCGTAACCTCTTCCTGCTTGTCCGTGCCCTTGACCCTCCTTCGAGACGTGACCTTCACAGTCGGGATGTGCACCTGGACCAAACGAAGGGTGCAACGCGAGCATGTCTACGACAGGATGTAGGTGGCCAGCAGCAGCTGCGTATCTGCTAGGCAGGAGGGAGAGTTTGAAAGGACGAGGATACGGCTTCACGTCGTCGGGGCCTGCCAGCATTGAAACAAGCATTCAGACCGTCTATCTTTGCTTGCTGCAACAGCGACCGTACGCCACTAAACCTGGGCGGACAGGTGCGGAGCTCCACTGCACCGTTTTGTCGGATGTCGTTTCCTCTCACAACACTGTGCCTGGGGACCTCGGTTACTACGGGTGCTGGCCGCATTTTCACTCACCTCCGACAACGGCCCGAATTCCGAAAACGCTTCGGCGAGGTCCTCCTCCTTGGCGTGAAAGTTGAGGTTACGAACGATCAGGCGCTGCTGCTTCTGCAGTCGCACATCTGATTCAGAAGGGGAAATTGCAATTGAATACAACATATGCGGGGAAATAACGTCAAACGCGGCAGGTGAAAGCAACCCTACATCGATTGTCACGCCCGCGCCTAGCTTCTCGCCTACTTAGACCAACCGCCATCGCCCACAATGAACAGGTTTGGGTCGTGATTCGCAAGGGACAATACTGCCTGTGCATAACAACTTCTACGGAATACAAGGGGGCAAGTCGTAGCTCAAGGGCCCAATCCCATAGAGAATCACAACGGCCGGAAGTCTCCTCCCTTATCAATCCCGAGTCGGACCAGAACGAGGCATAAACCTCACCGTGGCCCGGCACGACCTCCATAAGCCTCCTCGCCCTGAGCGTCTGGCCGTGCACGGTGTGGCCGTCAATGCCGGTGATGATCTTCCTCGTCCCCTCCTTGCCGCAGCACACCACGCGGGCAATCCTGCCCGTCGGAAAGTATCCGCGTTCGTTCTCCTCAACAGTGCAGGCGGTCAGAGTGGCGTACTGGAGAAAAGGGGAAGCCGTAGAGGGAGAGTTGAACGCGAGGCGAGTGGACGAGTTAGGGTTCATGTAGCCGTCAGAAAGAGCAATTGCGCGGGCGTGTGCGACAGTGGACATGCACGCGGATTGTAGCGGCGGAGCGTCGTGGAATCGTGAATCGTGCGACGCGTGCCCGTCTAAGGCGGGCTACCAAGGGCGAGATTCTACATTACTTTGTGTACCGCGCACAAGAACGTCACCAAAAACAAGGTCTCTCACGACATCGCAGCTACAGCATATGTGGCACATTTTGCCGGCTCCCACCAATGGCACTACTCGAATCCATCAAGTGGTAACCCCCCGTCTTTCTTCTCAGAATGCCACCATTTCAAAAAAGGTCCTCCACTCCTTGCTAACGCCTGCAACGTTTCGCGCCCCTCCTGTTCGGTTCCCCTCCCTCACCTTCTTGAGGCGCTTCTGCAGCTGCTTCGCCGTCAGGTCTTCCGCGACGCCAAAAACAAGCACCGTCTTGGCATCACCAAGCAGCTTCGCGGCCTTCGGGTCCACGGGCTCCTCGTCCTTGCTTTCTTCCCCCCCGGCATCGCCATCCCCATCCTCTTCTTCCGCAGCCGGGGGCGCCGCTTCCGCTTCCGCTTTCGCAGCAGCAGCAGCAGCAGCGTCCAGTTTGGCTTGCTCTTCCTTTTTGTCCTTTGCTCGCTCCTTCGCCTTTCTCTTAAGCTCTTTCTTCATGGCTTTCCTCGCCAGTTTCCTTGCCTCCTTCTTGCCCAGGCCCGTTGCCTCTGCCGCCGCTATCGCGGCCGCGAGCTGTACAGCCCTCCCGCTAGCCTTGGAGTCGCCCCCGTCTCCAGCCTTCCCAGCGGTACCCTCCTTGGTAGCAGACACCGCCTGCTTGTCGGAGGCCACCGCTGGCGGCTTTTCGCTTCGAGCGGGCGCCGGCGGCTTCCCTCCCGCTGAACCCCCCCCACCGTAGGTACTCGCAACCAACTCCCCGCCGCCCGCCGCCCTGCCGGCACTGCTGCTGTCTGCAAGGGCTCCCGGTGGAGGGGCTTGGTCTCCGCCTGGCTGCTGCTGCTGCTGCTGCTGCTGCTGCTGCTCTCGCCCGTTGCCTTCCCGCTTGGCACCCTTCTTGAGCGCAATCTCGCACGACACCTCTCTCCCCATCACCCTGGTTATTTTGCCCCGGGGGGGTGTTGACGCCACACGGGTTACGAGACGGGGAAGGAAATCATCACCGGTCGCAAGTTGGGCTAGGCATCCCTTGCGGGTCAGAGTTACGAGCGTTGAGGCTTCGTTCGTCTGAGCTATGTAGCAGTTCTGCGGTGTTTCAAAGCCAGCGGCCATTTACTAGGAATCACGCCCTATCTTTACGCCGTGCCGATCGCATCGGTACACCCGCGTGGTGGGAGACACTCGGGTAGATGTGTTTCGCAACCAAGTCAATCTCGTTCTTCACTCATCACTGACCTCTTCCTGTGGATGATGCTGACAGCCTTAGTTGCATCGGACTCCAGGGCAAACGTTACGAAGCCGAAGCCGCGTGAACGCTTTGCCCCAGTTTCTGCATCCGTGGTCTTGATGAGGTCGATGCGCTTGATCGGACCGCAGTCCGCGAGCATGGTTTCGATGTCCTGTGTCGGCAATCGGGAACCAGGGTGTTGGGGGACTAGCTGTGACGGACATACAGCACTGCCTGTTGGTGGAATGAAAGGGGGAGGTTGTCGGTCATGCAGCACAAGGATACCGCAAAAAACACTTCATATTATTACCACACGTGCTTCGGTACACCTCTCTGCTGGAGCAGCCACAGCAGTATGCTTACTACTGTTTGTAGTGTAGTCTACACGAGCTCTCCCTGCACCCAACCGGCAAGCCAGACGTCTACTGCTGTACGTATGTATGCATACCAAGGATCCAAACATGCGGTCGCACCGCCCCCCCGCCTTATGGAGAATGGTACTCTAGGGTCGAGAGGAGAAGATAGGGCCAAGGGCATATTGAAGATACTCGAGGGATCGACGACATCCTGACACCACATGTTCTGGTCACCGAGCGCGTTGCTCTCTGTCGACATGTGATGGTTCCTTACGAAGCTATCATGTTACTATAATATCTGTTGCTGCTGGCTGTGCAAAGTCTAGTCCTTTCTATTGCTCCCCCACGCACAACTCGCGACAAGCAGAAGCTCAAATACAGACACTCCTGCTATTTCTTCAACGCCGCTATTGGTGCGTCTCCTCTCTATCCACCAAACACCAAGGATTCCACCAATCCCTGTCCACTCACGGGTTCCAGCATCGCCAATGGCAGGTTCCTCAAAAACACTTGGCACAGCTTCTTCGACTGGCCTGAGCCTTCATTTCCGCCTCCTCCCACACCACCGCCACCGCCGCCTTTCCCTCCCTTAGCCATACTGAAAGACGCCTCTACCGGTGACCGGTGAGATGTGTGTTGTGACCAGGCTTGGGTAGGAGGGTAGCGAGTAGGATGCGGCGTAACCCGCAATTTCGAATTACAGAACGCCTCCTGTCGTTGTTCCGTGTGGCGGGGATGCCGCGCAACGCCGGCAAGCTCTCGCAAGCCAAGAGGAGCACCGGGAAGCGCGCGAGAGCTTTGTGGTGGCACTTGGGTCGAGCAGCGGTTGTTGCTGGTGGTGCCCCATCACAGCTTTTCACTGCTCCAGACTCCGGCGTCTCACAATCATGATCTTTGCAGCGTTGATCGCCGGAGCTTTCGTAGTCGGCGGGACCGATGGCTTCGCCGCCTCGTCATCTTCATTCTCGGGGGGCAACATGCTCCACCACGCTCCTCGATCTTCCCAGGTAAGCCGCTGCTGTCCCGGCTGCTGCTGGGCTTCCAAGTACGTACTGGAATAGCTCTCCATCGCTGTTGCTGTTGTGAGTCTCGCTGTGCTATAGATGCACATGTCGCGGCATTTCTTTACAACAGCAACGCACCAACAGCAGTAGCATTCGCAGGTGATGCGGTCGACAGTCGACCATGTTCGAACGTTGGTTTGAACCATTTCCATCTCTTCCATTCGTCTCTGTCGTGGCTGCAGGCCCTCTCCATGGTTTCTACCCCCCCGACGCCATCCACCGCCAGCACTTCGAGCGCTCCACTGACACAAGACCAGTTCAATACCTACGTGCAGAACACGTACGGCAGGTATCCGCTTACTATCGTGCGAGGCGAAGGTTGCAAGCTCTTCGACTCCGACGGCAAGGTAAGGGTGGGTCCTACGTAATTTTTTCAAAAGTCGAACATCGAACATCGAACAAGCGGATAGTTAGATGTTCGACTTTTCTGGTCCGTTGTATATTGCGAAAAAGCGTGAAAAAAAATCCCACACACACACGTTTTTGCGTTCAACAGCCCGCGTTGTTGGACCACGCCCGGAAAACCCAAGGGCACTCGACTCTCGAAAAGATGCGAGTGTCGAGGAACAGGGACTGCGCCAGGAGGAGGAGCACAAGAAGCAGCCCCACCAGCAAAAACAGCACCGGTTGATAGTAGCTAGCGCTCGAAGCCGCGGGGTGGAACCCCGGCATCCCTTGCGGCCTGATGCCCACATGCATTGCCGCGGGACCCTGCCGACTCACACCAACACTGCTGCAGCTGTTTGGCTGTCCAGCAATGCTGTATGGTTGCGACGGGAAGGAACCCCCGTGTGATTAACCTCACACCTGGCCCCGTTTGTGCACGCGGGGCCCTGGGATCCAGCGCAAACTCGTCGTCGCTCTGTGCAGACATGGGTATTGCTGTTGCTGTCCTGCAAACCTCTCTGTCGTTCTCCCTCTCCCCGAGATTGTGTTTTTTGGTGGTGTGTGTTGGGTGCACGTGCGTGATGCATGCGTGCGGGTTTTCTTTTTTGTCGCCAATTCGGTCCCAATAGTCCACGGGACTGTAGGTTAGGTATAGGTTTTCGAGTTTTTGTGGAAAGATGTTAGAGTTTTAGGCGGAATCGCCCCTGGAAGATCCGGCGTACAAAAACTCGAAAACCCGAACATCTCTTTGGGCTGTTGGACCTTCCTGGCCAATCACATGATTACACCGCTNTGGTACCGAGTCATGCTGGAGAGGTGTACGCATGGATCGGTATCCGTGTGTGGATTTGTCGTGCTAAGTCTCTAAGTCTCTTCTCTTATCATTGACCAACTTGGACGTTGTGAGTCCAAAGCCTGCAGTGGCACTTAAACATGCACATTGGCAATCTCCCTGTTGTTTCAATGAGCAAATGCGTCTCACAATCCTCTGCCCAATCGCGGTGCGCTGCTCTGTCGGCCGTCTTTTCCTGATTTGTACATAGGAATACCTTGATTTCGTGGCGGGCATCTCGACGTGCGCTCTCGGGCATGCAGACCCTGACCTCGCGGCAGCGGTGGGAGATCAGATGAAGAAGTTTCATCACGTCAGCAATCTCTACTACATCCCTGAGCAGGTGCCGAAATGTTAATGTTTGACGGCCAGGTACTGCATACATGTACTACGCCCTATTTCTGCTTACAAGCGAAGACAGGAGGGCTGTTAATCGTAGTTGTGGGGTTTTCGATGAAGCCGTTGGTTGGACCAGCCAGAGGAGAACATTCGGGGCGAGGGAGAAGACGGATTTGGAGATTTTCCAGAGGGTTTCCTGGCACAATGAAGGAATGATGTGTTTTTGTCGCCGATCCGCTCATGCTTGCTCAGGTTGCTGCTCTTACGTTCCATACAGACCCGTATCTGCAATGGGGCTTGTGCATGTCAACAATGGTTTTGTAGTCTTGTCAAACTATATCCGATGTCGGCGTTGGTTCGGAGCAACCAATGCTCAAACAGCTTGACAGGAGAGACAAATGCACCGACGAACAATTCGCATTACCGTGCGTGTTGCGCCACATCGAGACAGGGCCAATTGGCCAAGTGGCTGGTGGACAACAGCTGCACAGACCGCGTGTTCTTCTGCAACTCCGGAGCCGAAGCTAACGAGGCAGGAATCAAGGTACAGTACTCACTTTTCCCTTTCAATGATTTTTTCTCTTCTCTCACGCCGGTATGGGGCGCTGCAATTTCCCACGCATGTGCTGTGCAAATGGTCAGCGACCGCAGTGCGACGGCATTTTTCCGTGTCCTCGATTTACTGTGCCATGCCTCCCGTTTGTGTTTGGTTTCAGAAGGACGGGTTGTCTGTGGTAACCGTTTTCACCTTCAAGGGTGCGGGTGCGGACGTCGATCCCTCCTATGGACTACTCTTCGCCACAAGCACAAAATACGTGGCGTGCAACAGACGCGATCGCTGCACTGCACCAAGCACTTCAGGGGCACCTTACTTGCATCATAACCCCTCTCCCCCCCACCCCCCGGTTGCATATCGCTAAATGTGGTGTCTTTTTTTGCTGCCTCGTATCGACGTTTTACCCTGAAGCTTGCCCGGAAACACGCCAACACCAAGCTGGGCATTGCCGAGCCGGTCATCGTTACCGCCAAGAAGTCTTTCCACGGCCGGACGCTGGCCACGATGACCGCCACGGGTCAGCCCAACTACCAGAAGAACTTCGGCCCGCTTGTACCAGGTCAGGCACCGTGGGTCCTACTGCCGTGGATGCTCAGGGCCGCTTTCCCCTGTTGTATGCATTGGCCCAGTCACCGCCAAGCGTCGCGGGTGGGTATGCGGTGGTACTGCAATGCTGTACACTTTTCGGGTTGGCGTAGGTATATTTTTGTGGTAAGCGCTGTGTAGCACGCAGCGCGGGTAGTAGGTGCCGCTGGTTGTCCTGCACCGTCTCGTGGTACTGCTGTATGGTACAATAGTATGCGTAAGTGGAGCCGTTTTCCGGTTGTCGCAAAAGAAATGCTTTGCTGGATGCGAAATCCTCGTGAGGGGCGGTGGGTTTCTCTTTTTTGTTGCCGCTCTCCTTCCGAAACGGCGCCATTGGTCGTGGCAAGCAGGTTTCGAGTACGCCACGTACAACGACCCGGAAGACCTGAAGCGAGTAGTCAAGCGCATCAACCGGCGGGGTAAGATCCGGTCACTCTTCGGCCGCCCCCGTCGGGCAGTCGCGGCGATCATGATGGAGGCGTTGCAGGTGAGAGGGGGGACACGAGTGGTACTGATTGCCTACGTGCTGGTGCTCACAGCAGTACAACACACTATTGGCTGACAGTGAGTATTCCAACAAGCTCATAGCATCTATATACAAACAGGCAACCAGCACGCCTTCGTCGGTCCAGGATCGACCGTGGGCAGTCAATGTGTACTCAGCAAAGAGTGCAGAAGCGTACCGTGGTGTGGCACCCTCACCTCAGTGTAGCTTCCCCCGGGGCGGCTGACAGCTGCCTTGGTCACCTACCGACGCCTGAACTCAACGGGTGATTTTGACCAGGTGGTGGCTAGACTATTGCATGGAACCACTGGCACTTTGAGCGAGAGATTCTCGTTTGGTTCACCGAAGCTTCAAGAGCGGAAGCACGAGGTGTTCGCCTCATTTTTAGCTATCCGTAAGTTCCTCCGTGGGTACCAAACACAGCAATCGAGTCCAAATTGTGCAAAAACTTCCGTCCTCCTGTTGATGAATGTCTTCTGGGTATTTGGTGTTAGGGAGAAGGAGGAGTGGTGCCGGCCACTCCGGAGTTTTTCTCGACAGTGCGCGAGCTTTGCGACGAGACCGGCGCCCTGATGATAGTCGACGAAGTCCAGGTAATGTTGGCAGGCCGTCCCCCTGCGGCAGCAATACGGCCGCAAATATTCTGAACTCGGTGCTCCTTATCAATGGCAATGGTGTGACGGTATGAAGAGCAATTTCGGCAGTTGATTTCGGCAGTTGCCTGTAGAACAGACTGGGGGGCATCGATGTTTGTGCGTCTCCGTGCCGATTTTGTGGCTTCCATACCGATTGTGGGGAACACTCTGAAGCTATCCCACTTGTTGGACATTGTACGTTGATGGATTGATCATTGTGGTTCAACTTGACAACATTGTTGTGATAGTTTTGCTCCAAGTTGCGCTAGCAAACATCTCTTTCCCTGCCCGCCGCAGCTCCTTGTCGCTTTGCCTAGGAGCCTTGTCTGTCTGTCCGTCTGTTTGTCCATGAGCCTTTTCTGTCGGGTCGTTTGTTTGTTTGCCAGGCTGTCTGTCCGTCTGTCCCACCTCGCGGTCACCGTTACATTTATCTTGTGTGACTCGTTTGGTGTGCGCGATGATGCATGTCTTCACTTCTGTTGGAACTGTTTTTGGTGTTTACGTACTGGCGCCCGTGCATTCGCCTTCCGCGGCTCACGTGTGTGGGTGCTGTTGGTGGCGACGCAGACCGGGATGGGGCGCACTGGCAAGGTGTGGGGCTACCAGAACTTTGACGTTGAGCCTGACGTGGTCACGTGCGCAAAGGTGAGCAGCGCGATATGTTTCAAAACTTGGGTGGATGTAGTGCGGCACTTGCAGTCTGCAGTCCGGATGTCGTCTGGGAGAATTTTGCACCAGAGGCCTCATGGAGACAATCGCGTTGTCCATCCGGTGGTGGCCTCCCAAGGATCGCCTTGGCGAACCAAGAGGCCGATTTGTCATCCGTTCGAGTGACGAGCTCGACCGATGTTGTGCCGCTGTGGCCTGACCCCACTCGCTGTTGGCGCACAACATGACAGCAGGCGCACAGACCAGAGCGCTTGTTTTGTGTTGCGACCGGAGACAGTGGCCATGTTGTACACCACTAGTATAGGAGAGGAACAGCAGTTCGCGATACACTTGGGAAATTTCTGGTTCCGAAATTTCTTGCTTCCTCTCCTGTTGGTGTTCTCTAGGCGCTAGGCGGAGGCGTGCCGATCGGCGCGATGCTTTGCAAGGAGCGAGCAGATGTTTTCGAGCCTGGAAACCACGCGAGCACCTTCGGAGGCAACCCCTTGGCCTGCGCGGCCGCTAACTGTGTCACCTCAAAGCTCAGTGTGAGTCGCGTTGTTGCTGTTGTCGATGTCTGCTTCACGTTAGAGAAAATCGTATAGACCGCTCTCCAGTTCTCGTCTTTCGTGCCATTTCCATGCCATTGAGTGCTCTTGCGTAGTTTATCACCACCCCTTGTTTCTCATAGCACGCCTGAAAGCTGAAAAGTAGACTAGTATAGGGTGAATTAGACGGCAGTGGTGTTGTGCTGGTTCGCTGATTGTCGCGCTACTGCTGTGTAGCTGTAGCAAACCGTGTTGTTCGCAGACAGGGATGCGTTCAAGCAGGTATCTTCGTGTGATTTACCATAGAGTATCTTCCGATGTTTGCGGCCACGGGTGCAATCACCAAACAACATTTTGTGTGCCCCCGTATAATCTTCCCCGGTGTTCCGGGGCCAGGAAAACCGTGGCGCTCTCCTGGAGAACGTGCGAGAAAGAGGAGAGCAACTCCGCGCAGGCTTGGCAGGGCTCCAAGAGAAGTACCCGAAAACAGTCGCTGGTACGCTCCCCGCCTCTACCCCGGCACAGGCTTCTTTGCTCACGTTTGGCAGCGTTTGGCTTCTGTAGGCATATGCCTGTGTGCACACAGCTGTTCGGGCCGGTTGCAGTGACATGCACATGCCAGTGGGCGTAAGAAAACCATGTTTCGGAAGAGTATTGTTTGTTGTTCGTGTAACGGCGGCATTCGATTGTGCCAATGACTCGCAGCTGGGGTACGGACGTCTGCTCTCCTGGCCCGTTGTGTTGACGCTCTCGCCTGAGAAACTGATCGTGTTCCCCCAAGTATGCTCGCCTCGCTTCCCGCGAAGCCGATTGGAAGCCACAACAGTAGGAATGAGAGGTACACAGACCTAGCATCAGGGAAACCGCGTGCTACAACTGCGGGTCCTAGAGTACGGTATGCATAACCCATCACGGTGCGCCGCTCACTCCTTCCACCGCGTCTTATGCTTGCTGGACTGTATATTGCTTTGTGCTGACCTGTTGGGCGGTTGCGAAGGAGTGCGAGGTTGGGGCCTAATCAACGGGCTCGTACTCAAGGAGGAGTCGCCCGTGCTCGCGGGAGCTGTGGTCGCCGAGACGACAAAGTTAGGGCTCCTCTTGGTACCCGCAGGGCTTAAGGTGACCGCAATGGTTTCGCATGCTTTAAGATTGGTGTGATTTTCTGTTCGGAACAGGCGTGGCACCGCTCTTTGTGTGCTTTTGGATGGTGTGTATTGCTCATGTGGCATGACGATTTCTACGCGAATCCGTCATGAGACGGCAGTGTTGGCGCCCCATCTGAAACAAGGTCGCGGTTGCGGTTCACGAACCTCCCCGCCTCCTGTTCGAGTCTCCTCTCCGCAGAGGAGTGGCGACGGGAGAACGGGTGCAAAAGGAAGGAAAAGGAGTTCGCGTAGAGGAAGTCCAGTCGTGCGTTTTCAGCAGTAGAGTCCAGTTGCCTTTGGATTCGGTGGATTGATCTCGTCTTGCGCACACGTCGAACCAAGGGTTTTCAGCTACTATTAAACACGCACGTACGAACTGCAGCAGCCTACCATCAATGGCTGCAGCAGCCTACCATCAATGACATAAATGTTGTCTTATTACTGCTGTTTGTTTCGTGTTTTTTCCTCGGCCCTTCTTCCCCGCCATCAGGTCGTGCGATTCGTGCCTCCGCTGGTCGCCACAGCTGCTGAAGTGTCCACCGCACTATCAGTCATTGACCAGGCGTTGGCTATCGTTACATGTGCCAAGTGATTGATTGCTGCCTGGGGTCATATTCAAGCAACGCGCGTGCCATGTGTATGGTTGATTGCGTACCAGGGCGTGCTTGTGCGGCGGATTTGTTATGTAGCGGAGTGTCCCTCACTCTTGTCAAAGTGGTCCTGCGACGTCATGCCATTGCCGATTTTTAGTGTATTCTCGGTACAGCAGAGTTGCTTCGAAACACATCACGTGAATGATTTCGCCGTTGACAGCATCTTGCAAGATGAGGCCAGCAACGTTTCGAGTGTCGAGAGACACGTTTATGTGGAAACGGGCGAAGCTCCAATCAATGCTCAACCTACCGACGTGGTAGTTAGTTGATTGTTCGTTTGGATCGCGGGGTTGGAAGAAGACCTGGCGGCTTGTAGGTACTGTAGATCGCGTGGACACCATCTTACCATGAAGTTTCTGAGATTATTAGGATGTGGTCCAATCTCCCTCAACTTGCTCCATGTCATGGTATGACATGTGGACTGCTTACGTGAGAAGATCCGTTCTCTTTCAATTTTATCTCCGCTCACGCATTCCGCGCCGCGTCGGCCTCATACACCACTGCTGTTGTTAGTCAAGTTCTATCGCCGCCTCAAAGCGACACTATGTACCACAGGTCCAACCCTTGCACTCTCGCCTTATGAGCAAAGACGACGGCTTACTTTGAATCTCTGTCCGGAGAGCCTTCGCAGCACGCATGACGTGCCTGCGAAAAATTTAATACTCCCTCTGTCCGAGAATATAAGCAAGGTTTGGACAAAAAGCAATAGAACTCGTGTCTGCCGAACTCTTTTTCCGAACGGTTTTTTTTTCTGGTTCCGCCGCACTGGCGCGCAGCGCGCAGAACCGCTGCTCTTTTCACACCACCTCAACAAAGTGTGTTGCACCCCAGCACAACACGCCCGATTTCACCACCCCAACTTTGGAGCCCCGGTCAAACGCCTTCCCGTCTGCTGGCGGGACATGTCTGCTGCTGGGAGTGCCTCCCAGGGGCTCAAACGCAAGAATTTCAACGTTTCGGAGAGAGAAGAGGTGGTACGCTACCTTCTCGCCGACAGCGAAGACGGGGTTCGGCTGGGTATGCCAAAATTCCGCCTTTTCCCGGACCAGGGGATGGTAACGCACCATCCCCCCCCCATCGAGCGGATTTTTTTTCTTCTCTCTCCAATGTCATATGTGATCGTTTGCCAAAGTTGTCCGACGTCCACCGTGCCCAAATGGCACGTTTCCGTCAATATTCTTCAAACCTTGCTTATATTCCCGGATTTCCAAACCTTGCTTATATTCTCGGACAGAGGGAGTATTTTACGATATAGGTTGGGGGTACGCAGAATGTGATCCACGTTTACAAGATATACCGTGCCGTGGTACGGCGCCCCCTCCGGAGAAACTCTCTCCTGCTGGGTCTGGCAACCAAGCAAACAAATCGCACGTGCTCTCCAGCACACCCGCTTGTTCACGATGAAAGATGCAATGCCCCAGCAACAAGTTTTGCGGAATGAGTCTCACGAGCACGTCCCTTCCGTCGAAGAGGAGCTGGACGAATATATGATGCTCAGAGAGGTGAATAAAGTAGGTGTAATGGGGGGTCGGATGGAATGTTTTTCTCCCAAACGCAACTTTCAAGGTGACTTCAACTGCTGTTTGCGGGAGATACTCGCGTGGGAGGGTGGGAGTGCTCCGCGCGGCGAATGCTTGCCCGTTTGTCAGCAGGAAATAGACGCGTGTTCGTTCTTTTGCTTCAATACAAAACAACACAATTGCTGTTGTTACATCAAGAACGAGCGATTTGTATGTGTGACGACGGTTGATAACACCCCGCTAAAGGTTGATGCGAGGTAACCTGCTAAACACGGCATCAGGACGGATACCATGTGTAATAGTGGCACGCACCAGACATGATCGCGAGTAAAGCGTGTACGAGATGGGACAATTCTAAAACAATTGCACCCACATGGATAATGCAGCAGTGGACCTGTCGAGGTGAACTTCTTCCGCATTCCCCAGCTGGGTAGGGAAAAATATGCGAAAAGCCATGACGCCATGACGCCCGACGCACATTTCTATCTCGTGCCCAGGTGTCAGGCCAGTACCCTCGTGAAGACGAGGCTCGCTCGTACATAGTCAAGCGTCGCCAGCGAGGACTTCTTCTGAGCTTTACGGCGATGGTTTTTGTCAGCCTTGCGAACAAGGTTTTCCAAAAGGTGAAGAGTTGCATCTCTCGCTGAGTATGTTTCGTTCCTTCCCTTGCCTGGTTTGAGCAATGATTATGACTTTACCAGTTCAGCACAACACATCCACCTGTAGATGACGGTGCCAGAGTCAGCAGCGGCAGCAGAGCTTTGCCGTTTCGCCGTCTGCCTAGATGTGTTTCTATGTTGGGTACGTATCTGGCGCTGCATGTGTATTCGCTGCACGGCGCTTGCTGTTGATCTTCTCCACGCGGGGAAAACTCTCTCTGTCCAAGCATCCCCGGTCCATCACATATGTCTCCTCCCTTGTTGCCCGTCCCTCTTGCCGATTGCTCCAGCTGGACACGATCCCGATGTACAACTACCCCAGTTTCCTGAATCTCTTCACGACCTTCGTATGTGAGTGTGCGACTGAATTCTAGGTGGAAAGCCCAGATTCTACGTTCAGCAGTATAGGGTAATCCCTCTCGTCGGCACGTTGTTTGTTTGTCAACTCGGCAGCATGCGAGCAAATGCCACGTACGCCTACGCAATGAAATCGTAGAGTATTGTTGCAACCAACTGGTCGATCACCACAGCCCTCGGAAGATATCGCGGAACGCGCCTGCGTTCCTCAAGCTCTGGCTGAAAGAGGCTGCCGCAGCGCAAGCTTTCGTAGACATCACTCCCTCTCGCGAATATATCATAGAGACCTGACGAAAACGGCCTGAATCTCAACGGTCGCCTTGTGCTTTCGCCGAGAGTCGCTGAGGAACGTACCTGCTGAGAATGTTGTGGGGTGTTTCATGCGCGAGCAAGGGCAACTCACGTAGGTTTGGGGATTGTGCCTGCCGCAGCTGCAGCCTGCCGTGCAGCCACTTTCGTTTTCATGTATCATGCGAATCGTGTGCTGTGGGATATTACCCTTTGACATTTCACCTGACTTGGTACTTTTACCGCACGTCGCACACACACCGCCTCTCCCATCTTTTAACATCTTTGCCGTGATTTTGCCATTCCCGCCCCCCCCCCGATGTTTGCCATCGGGGTTGGGTTTTCGTCGCTTGGCAACGACGCTGTAAAACAAGCCAATTCACTTCGTGAACTCGGCAACCAGGTCACCGGTTTTTTTTTAACCTCTGTTTTTTTTTTGGTGGTAACCATAATGGTGGTCGAGTAGGTTATGTTGTGCGGGGTGGAGAACCTTCACTCCGCGCAAGGGGGATGATCGCACCACGTTGTGTTAAAATGGTCAAGCACCCTCGAGGCAGTTACACAGTGCTTACGACTGTCTCTGGAAGTGAAGCACCAGGAAATAAATCAAGTCATACGCAGCTGTCATCCGTATGCAAGGAAGTAAGCACAAGATGCCGAACACCCTTAGCAGGATGCAGCGTACCCTTCATGCGATTCGCCGAATACCTCACGGCGCTTCGCGCTTGGTGATGTGAGAGCCTCGTCCGGTGAGAACCCGGCGTGCTCCGTCCCGGCTTTGTAGGGATGCGAGGTCAATGGTCTAACGACTACGGCATGCACGACTATGAGTACACCCCCCCCCTCCCATGCTGAACGGACATCGCTGCAACGTCATTCCAATTTTGTCTTGCGTGTTTTCCATTCACCTTCCCTCCCGTCGCGCAGATATCCCTATCAGTTTCGCGTACATCATCCCCATGATACGATACGGTGACACCATCACGCCCGAGCAGACCAGCGTGCCCAAGAGAGTGTTCGCCGTCATGGGCGCGCTGGACGGCGTCAGCGGCATCATGCAGATTTTCGCGTCCACCTACCTAGGAGGGTCCCTCATCATACTCCTCACTCAGGTCTGGACAGACAGCCAAAACTGATATGCGTAAGTTTTGCTTATCCTGGCAAAGGGTCGATGGCGTGTGCAGCACTGCATGCTGTACAGGCGTTGCCTCAGGATGTTTTGTGGAAAGGTTTTCGGAACCGACCATGGATTTACTACGGGCTGGGCGGCCGGGGGAGCTTGAGCGCCCCGACCGCCCTGTGGTATTGTCCACACTGATTGCACAAGACGGGGAGGGTTTGTAATCGCAAACGTGGTGTGATCTCGCAGTTAGATCGACTGTTCCTGTTACCATTGTTTTCTGCACGGCCTGTACGCAGGTGGCTCACAGCCCGGTCTACATGATGGCCGCGGTGTTGTGACCCTCTCGAAGTTTGACCGTGATGTGCATATTCCTCCCCGCACCTTTCCAGGCTGCGATCCCGATCTCAATGGTGACCTCTAAGCGTTTGACGGGGGCTCGCTATTCTGTTTCGCAATACACCGGCGCAACGGTTGTGGCTGCGGGGATCGTGATCGCCATCGGCCCGAGCCTAGCGGTTGGCTCCAACAGGTGCAAATCCGACGAGAACATGACTGAAAATGGCTGAAATTAACGTATGTCGTAATGTCGTGAAGCCGGCAGACAGTCTTTCAGTAGTTCATGTACCACCTCTGCACGGTGGTGGCCTTGCCTTGACTTGTGGTGAACTTCGTGCGGAAGCTTCGTCCATCTCGGGATCACACAGAAATAAATGCAGCGACAATAACTGGAACACGCTAGGCGTTACTTGTGAGGTGTCGGCCATAGAGTAGGCTTTGGCGATGAGCTAGATTGAGGAGCAACACGCGAACCGTTCATGATTGATTGTGCGGCTTCGCAACAACAACAGCAACACACATCGCGGCTCCACACGACCCATCACACAGGACTTAAGCACGCCGCGTTCTCGCAGTAGAATTTTGAGACGTGGCTGTGATGGGTGGCATGTTGCCCGGATCTCGCTGTGCGTTAAAACCAAAATCGAGCTCTATTTTTCTTCTTTTCTTCACAGCGGTGGTGGACAGGAGTTGGTTTGGTCGATGGTGCTGGTGGCCTCCTGCTTACCCATGGCGCTCTCAAGCGTGTACAAGGAGATGGCTCTCGGCGAGTCCGAGCTCGACCCTATCTACCTCAATGGGTGAGTGAGAATACCTCAATGGGTAGTAGTGAGGACACGTCAATGGGTAGTAGTGAGAATGCCTCAATGAGTGAGTGAGAATACCTCAATGGGGAAGTGAAAGTACCTCAATGGGTAGTAGTTAGAATACCTTAATTGGTAAGTGGTTAGAGTACCTTAATTGGTAAGTGGTTAGAATACCTCTATGGGTAAGTGAGAATACCTCTATGGGTAAGTGAGAGTACCTCAATACGTGAGTGAGAATACCTCAATGGGTAGTGGTTAGAATACCTTAATTGGTAAGTGAGAATACTTAAACGCGTGAGTGAGAATATCTCAACGGGTGGGTGAGAACTCGAGCGGCGGAAAATCTCGCTGCATCTCCACATTGTGAAGCTTGCCGTTGAGTCTCTTGTGCTGCTGCTGCTGCTGTTGTTGTTGTTGTTCCAGAATTGTCTACGAACAGCCGAGGCGATCTCGTCCCCAGCACTAACGTTGTTGCTGCTACGTTTGGTTGTGTGCTCGTTTGTCCTTGACACGGGGCACCGTAACTGGGGACACAATGATGTTGCCTGTAGTTCGCTTCGGGGTTGCTCTGCAGTGGTTTCTCCACGTACTGCGGTGCAACAAGGTCGAAATCCTCAATACGGCATGTTCTTGGACGTTCCGAGTGCGACCCAAGTCGCCAGCCATAAGCGCTGCTGTAGATATGCTGATCTTTCCTGACAAAATATCGCCGGAGAAGACGACAACTCCAATTTGGTCTTTTGAGTCTGAGCGATGGACTCTCTTTCTCTCTCTCGCGCGCGCTCTCTCCTGCTCTCCCGCTCTCGTCTGCTCCTCGTCCAGCTTAGTTTTTTTTGGGGGGTCATGTTGTCCGCTTGCTCGATTCAACACACGTTGCCGTTTGGGTGCAACTTCGTCTGTCCTGCGAGCTTCGTTTTTTGTGTTGGCCTGTGACGGTAGAACAAGGGGTATCTGATCGAAAATACCATATTCATTAGTATATCGGCGTGGCGACGTCAACAACAGGCGGCGAGACGATAAAACCAGACCTCCTCGATTTCACCAACACGCCGTCCCTCGCGGTCTTTACCTACTGTTGCAAATCTGTTGCCCACCCTGGTTATCCTGTGTGCATGTGCAGCTGGGTGGCCGTTTTCCAGTTCCTGGTCTGCATACCGCTGGCGGTGCCAGCGGCGCTAGCGGGTGACCCAGCGATCTCCCCCCTGGAGCTGCCGAAGAACCTCTGGGATGGGTGGATGTGCTACTTGGGCTACAACTCGGTGATGATTGGGGAGCATCCGGACAACTGCTGGCCCGACAGTCCGCTCTATGTCACCCTCTATCTGATGGTGAACATCACCTACAACATCCTCATCACGTTGGTGAGAGGGAAGAGACAGACGACGGCTTGGTCGTGTTTCGCGAGGTTGTTGTGTTCGTTGCTCCGCAAGTCACAAGCCGCCGTTCGTTTTGCCGGCACCGCTGGAGACCATGCGCATGCGACCATCGCCGTTCTGTCATAAGCTAGCCTCAGGGATGTGGATAAAAGTGTGCACCGCAGCAGATGGTACGGCAATTTGAGGGCGACATTGCTTGGCTTTCGTAACGCCGCGAGATGCTCGTTTTCTCCACATCTTGCATCCGTTCACGGTGCATGAATACGCAGGAGTGGAACCCCAGAACATCATGCTCCTGCGTTCTTGAACAGCAACCGGTTGTGCGCCAATGCCACCGCCTCTTGTACACACACGGATCTTGTCGCCCGCCTGCTGATGCCGTGTCCGCCGTACTCTGTTGTTTTATGTACTTGCCGGCGCGATGGCAGATATTGAAGTACGGCGGCGCTAACGTGCTGTTTCTGGCGATGACGATCTGCGTGCCCCTGGTGAGAAACGTTAACGTTTCCCCGATGGTTTTGTCCCCGGGCAAGGGGGATGTGTCGTGGGGCCTGCCTAAACTAACAAGATTTGTGTCTCGTCAATCACGTAAAGGTTTTGGGGGGTGGTTGGTGAAGATGAGACCAGAGACTGATTCGAGAGTTGCTAATTTCCTTCAGGGTTCCCGTGCGGTAGAGAGGAGAGAGAGAGATAACTAATAGGCGGAGACGAGTGTGCTATCTCTCATCAAAGTTAATCTTCAGCATCACCAAAACCTATGAGTAAGAGGAGAGCCACACTCCCCGTCCGGTCGGTGCGTCTTTCCTCCAGGCTCACTTTCTAATGTAGCGGCGATGGGTGTAAGCACGCACAACATGCAGTCTCCATTGCCATATCTCTAGTCGCAAACGTTTTATATACTTGTACCTCACAAGCTGATTCACGGTGAACGCCCTAACGTTTTTGTCGCCAGAGTTCAGGTTGTTTCATCAGAGGTCGACCCTGGAGTTTCAACAGTTTTTCTGTCATGTACATTTATTGTCTGATTTTCGTTGCGGAGGGTGTTTCGACTCCTGAGCCTCAACTTGGACGTGCCGCGTGCCTCCTGGTTCCTTCACAGGGAAACGTCATCTTCGCGCTCCCTTTCGTGCCCGGGCACCAACCCCTTCACGCCACGGACATCCTCGGGCTGATTTTCGTCATGACGGGACTTGTTTTGTACCGCTTCGGCCCAGCGCTCCACCACTTCTTCGGCCGAATCGAGGCCGGCAGTGACCGCGTCGCTAAGGTCGCCTCTTCCATAAGAGGCCGCGGTTCGGGTCCGCCGTACGCCACGGGAGATCACCGCGAGCCTCTTCTCGATCTAGCGGAAGAAGGCGACCAAGAGGACAGGGGTTTCTATGACAGGAGAAGGATGGAGGCGGGAAGAGGAGCGCAAGGTAGGAGGGATCATATGAGGAAGGTCCCGAAGCCGGTTGACGACGAGTGGGAGATGTGACCTGCTGTTGTACGCGGACACTAGAGCTTTTGGATAGGGAGGAAGGTTGGCCAAGACCGGCTGTGCTTGCCGGATGGTAGATAGTCAGCGCTTAGGCGGGGGGCGGCAGGGAGAAACGCGAGCGCGCGGAAGTTGGGCAGACACGTGTGCTCTTACGCCTCATCATCCATTGAGCATCGTGCACCATAGATAGGCACATGCCGTATGTACATACAGATATGCGTTTATTTTGTCATGTCGTTGGTAGTGGAAGAGTAGCCGTTCTTTCCAGAAGCTTTTAACCGCTTCAAAACAACAGCTGCAAAACGCCACGTCAGCAGGTAGTCGGTGCATGCTTGTGTTTCAGGTCCTCCCCGTGCTTGCCACACGCTTCAGCAACAGCACGTATCCACGTCCAGCCCGAATTACATAGTGATATCGACGTGTCAAGGTCAGCGGTGTGGTTGTTCAAAGTAGTTGAATGGATAATATGCAATCAAAATGCGCAGAACGGTTTGGTTTGATGGGGTTTGGAATCGGTATAACTTGGCGTTGACATTGATTGATTGTTGGTTTGTGAAGGGGAAAGGGGGCGTACGTCGTGTGTCCGTCATGCCTGATTCAAGGAATATATTTGTACGTGGTAGAAAATACCAATGGGCAAGAGTTTTTTACGCACTTCATTCGCGTGCGTTCGTCCTTTCGGTGCATGATTCGTTCAAGAAGTGAATGCATGTTTGCAGGTTTTTGAGTTCTGAGCGTAGCGATACATGTACAAAGGCTCTGAGACAAGAGGCCCTGGCCGTCGTTGTTCTAATTTGCTGTTGCGTGTTGCGACGCATCGATTAGGCCGCAAGTAGATTATGAACGTTTTTCTACATAGTGTAGCCACGAACGTTGCATGTTATTTTGTCTTCTTGTTTTCGTTTCTTCATTTCTTTCTTCTCCCGGCAGGTTTCTACCCTGTGTAGGATTTGAGTACAATCAATGGATGTCAATGGTGCGTGCAGTAGGTCTTGGAAAATAATAATAGTTGCTGTAAAGACTTGAAGACCTCCCCTCGACTGCTCTGGTTATATCGCGCACGAGTAGTCTGCTTTGTTTTTCTTCTTAATATCACACAACAAATCCATCTCTATCTATAGAAAAAGTCTACGATAGATTAGCAATGAATCCATAGCGTGAGCTATTGATCTCGGTGGGAGGTGCAACTCCCTGGGTGGGATATAGAATTCGATTAGTTCGAGGGGATGAGAGTCTTCACGACCCCTCCCTCCCCACTGGAGAGGCGCCTCTCTCGCCCTCTCCCGTCTGTTGTTTCGTTCATCACAGCATTCTAGCGTTCTACTCCCTTCCAAACAGAGTGAAGCAACAACAAGCACTGCCGGTTCAAGAGATTTGTCATCTTGGGCAGGGTCCTACGGGATCGCGGTAGATATCGCAGTCTTTGCATCCATATGTGCGTAGCACGCACTTGTCTAAACCTCAACATTGATAAATGACGCGGGCACTTATTTGGCGTTGATGACCTGAAGAAGAACCAACCGCTGTGTACATTTATTCTGTTCTCTCTCGCGCTTTTTTTTTCTATCTTTCTATCTTTCAGCGTTCTCAGGAAAGGCTTACCCCAGGCTCAGATATGCCCAGTAGGCTTTCTACCCACTCCCTGAGCACTCTCGAAGACACGTCCGCTTCGACTCTGCGGCATTACTCTTTACGGAGTATCGTCTCGCACGGACAGGTAGTCTTTCACGAGATACATTTATTTTTGTAGCACGGATTCTTCATTCCTCACTTCAAAGTGTCTGCTAACCCCTGTGTGCATACATACCAGGCTACCAGGCATAGCATGCACATTGTACGAAGCAGCGTCTAATCACAGGTGGCCAGTGGGCACGGTTGTACGGGGGCGTTGTGTAACCTCCGGCCAACGAGCGGTTATTACATGAGATAACGTGGGGGGGTTGGAGACCGCGGGAGACGGACACAGTGGTGCCCAGGGCGCTTCGGCGGATGCTAGTAAGCGGAAGGTCGCGAAAGTGGAATCCAGGGAGAGGAACGTGGGCGTCAGTGGCCACCAGAAGAATAAGAAGCAGGACGCGCAGATCGAGAACACGGCGAAGGTCGCTATGTCCGCGGTGAAGGGGGAGCTCGGC
Source organism: Ectocarpus sp. CCAP 1310/34 (assembly GCA_902602495.3). NCBI lineage: Eukaryota > Phaeophyceae > Ectocarpales > Ectocarpaceae > Ectocarpus > Ectocarpus sp. CCAP 1310/34. The sequence continues at coordinate 66,780 of CACKRE030003829.1, forward strand.
CTTGACGCCCTGTTCGGAACGTCGTCCGCACCCACGTACGCCGACGCCCCGACATCCTTCTACGACACGAAGGAGGGGTTAGAGAACAAGGCGGCCAAACTCGAATATATCGCCAAGCTCCGCAAAGAACTCCAGGAAATCAAGGAGGACATCAGGAAGGAGAAGGAGCTGGGTTCGNAAGAAAGAGCTGGGTTCGGACGCTGACGAAGAAGACCTACAGCTCTTGCGGGACCGGGCGACGACCGTGAGGGCCCAAATCAATAAAGAAACGGCGGCAGCTGGTGAGGATGGCTAGGTAGCCGGCACGTGGGTGCGTGGGGCGCGGACGGTTAGCACTTATCTGTTGTGGACGGCGCCGGCTGTGCTGGTGTCTTCTCAATACTTTTTACCTCCTCCTATATCACGTGTGACGAATACCATGTTTGGTGGTGCCCTGTTTCTTTTTTTTTCCTTTTATTTTCTTCTTTCTTCTCTTGTTCCCTTTTTTTTTGCTCTCTTTTTCTGTGCCAGATGGCCTTGTCTCTTATTGCGTTGTGAAGTATCAAGATTGAACCAAGGGGGTGTACCTCATTCTCTCCGGCCCGTGATGGTGACTCCTAGTCTCAGTTGTTACCTCGCATAGCGCGCAGAGGGAAGGGAGGACTCCAGAATATCTTTCGTTGATTTCTATTGACTTGCGGACGCCTCGGGGCCACTTTATTTGAGTGTACCTTTTTAGGGTAAGTTAGCCTGCGACCACGGGAATCGAACGCGTCGAGTGTTGGATCAGTACGGACATACGAGGGTACTGGTAATAGAGATATCGGAACGGTACAACAATAAGAAAAGAGTCCAAGACAGACTGGCAATGAATCCATAGCGTCAGTAAAGGCTACCTGTGTTTCCATGATTTCCCGAGCAGCATACAGCGGCATCTCCCCCGTGGGTAACAGGGTCAACAAGCAGTGTGGTAGCCGTTTTGTGCATCTATCTGCATGTTGTACTTGGAATGTACGGAAGGAATGTGTTGTTTTTTTTTGTAGGCAGCGTCCGTGTCTGTCTCCAATTGCATCCCATTGGTCAGCCTTCAACACTCGCTTCGCTCGCAACACTCCAGCAGTTTTCGGGGTGTCACAGGTCACAGGAGGGAGCCTCGATTGTTTGTATCAGCTCGCTTTGAGGTAACTGGAGGTGCAACAAACGACAGGAGGGAAGGCAGGAAACAAGCGAGCTCCGAGTGGCTTGACACAGCATAGAGATGGTGTCGCCCTGGGTCGTCGCGTCGGTTGGGGCGCTGTCTGTTGGAGGTGCTGGGGCTTTCCACGTGCCTGCGCTGCCATCAGCGAGACCTACGGCTGCGTTGGCCAACAGACATGTTTCGCGCATGTCAACTGTAGACGACAAGTCCAAGAGCTTCTATCCCTTCCAAAGAAGCGACGCACCTTTGACCAGGTGTGGCTCACCAGCAGGTCTCTATTCTTCATGCGCAGCATTGCTGCACGGGACCGTGATTTGCGTTGATGTCTAGGTCTTTGCTCGTTAGGACTGAATGTTGGGAACACGTTACATGCACATACAGCAGTGTCGATCACCTGACGCGGTAGTCCGAGAAGCGTGGCCTCGTGCCCGGTTGTAAGCTATCTTCCCAAATACGCACCACCGGTTATACTTTCGCAGAATCCGAACATGCGTTTGGCATTGGAGCAGCAATCCGCATCGTGTATCGATTGATTTGGTAAGTGACTAATATGTGTACGAGTGTCGCCCGCCACAGCGGTATGATGTGTTGCGTGTTGCACACAGCGAAGCGCTTGGAGAATAGGGCGCATGCTATGTACAGCAGTATTCACAAACAACAATTACGTCGCCTATGACCTCAGCATGTATCCTATTCACATTCACAGCAGTACATTGTAGTTCAAGCAATCTATGGCTCTCTACTTTGCATTTGGATGCAGCTCAATACATGCCTTTTGCCTTGAATCTCATCGACCTGTGTGCCGCCTGTTTCTCCCGCCGAAAAGGCCTGGCTCAATCCCGCCCCTGGAAGCTAGAGTCACGCCCACCCCCGAGACCAAAGAAGGAACGAAGGAGGGAGAGGGCGCGGGTGGTGCCTTCCGGCAGCTGGTTGGCCTCAAGGGTGCGACAATTGTTGAATATTGTGGGGTATGCATATCTAGTCGTGGAGGGATAGGGATATATACAGCAGTGGGGGAAAACGGGCGCAGTGTATCGCGCATATACCGTATTCCATGTACATACGTTGTTGGTTGCGTGAGATACCACACCTCCAGAGCCGATGTGGATAACGCGACTACTCCACGATGAAGAGGATGCCAACGCCAAATGACACGTTTTCGGAAATCCCTCGACGAGATGGCTATGGCTCCAACGCCATCATTTGAGCTTTGCCTTTGTTTTTGCTGCGAGCGCGATGGAGCTTTGAAAATCGTTATATGGGGTGTGGTATCTTACGCAACTCACTGTCCGTAGCTTGCATCAGAGGAGAACATGATGGAGCAGGGACATCCGCGCTGGCACGCCCAGGTCTGCTGCTGGAGCCGTGCTGTCGAACGCTGCAGCTCGTGTCCGAACAGTCCGCACAACTTGGTCCATAGCATTCACGATCCACGTGTTGTACGTTCCGCCATAGCCCTAGTTCCCCACTGCTGGTCCGCAGCAGCATGTAGCTCACACACGCCGCCTTTTGGACGACTCGCAGTTCGGGGGATCGGGTCTTTGACAACTGTGCGCACAGCAGTGGATCGTGAACGTTAAGAGCCCACATTTTCGGCATTGTCGGATGACAGCGAAAACCTTCGACACCACAGCCCCAGCAATGTAACAGATCTGGCGTGCCAACGCTCGTGACGTAAATCTACTCCATGTGTCCTCTACTGGTAGATGTTAAGGTTGGAAGTCCGCAACGCAAATGCCTGATTTGAACACCCGCCATGTCGGCCTAGCAAGGGGACAAGTAGGCAGAGAACATGAACACTTCCGGGTGAAGTTGACCAAGGGAGACAGCCAAGAGTGCTTGGGGGTTGATATCGAGAAGCTGTCGAACTACGTAAGGAAGTTTGGATGGAGGGTTTGCATCGCGAACATGATAGAAACAGAGAAGGTAAGGAGACAAGAGGCGAGGGCGGCGGAGGCGAAGAAAGGACCGAGCAGGGCAGTCGAACAAGCAAGTCAGAAGAAGTCCGAGAAGAAGCGGAAGGCGAACGATGGTGTGCGCAAAATCTCCAATAGGGAAAAGCGCAAGCTGAGAGTCGGGTCGTGGAACGTGTGCGGGTTCGCAAGGAGTGAGCGCAAG
>CACKRE030003829.1:110218-121655 GCA_902602495.3 Ectocarpus sp. CCAP 1310/34
GGGGGGGGGGGGGGGGGTACCTAGGTGTGCGGGAGAGCTTTTCCCGCACACCCTTGCAGCAGTAGCTATATCGTCTGCATGTACATAATGCCTAGAACAGTTCTTTTTGCTGCTTGGTCTTCTTCTCGGTCGTATGCATATGACTCTGCAGCATTTTGAAGTATGGTGCAACGTGACGCAGGTCGACTTCTTCCGAACGCCCGCCATGTGCAGCTAGCTGTGTGTGTGCGTTTTTCAAACGGGAAATGCATTGCCCGGATTTATCTGTATCTGACGGCTTTCGTTGGCTTCTTGTGTTTGTCCCACAGCAGCAGTCTTATCGTGACTTCGTGCACACAACAGCTACAGGGCACTCTTGGATACTGAAGTATGTATTCGCACCGAGATTGATTGTGGTCCTCATTTGATTGTCGATGTATAGTCTATAGTCCATGCCCGGAGCTGGCATACGCGGCGCACTGCCAGGCGACCCGGATTTCCTCCTTCGCAAGAAATTGAGTATATGAGAAATAGAAGAGAGGGTTATAACCCTAACCCTTACCCAGCTTACCCGATTGCATGCTTTATCCAACATGTTTACTGAAGAGAAAAACCCTGCGAAGGTTACTGTTCGATATTCATAATTTAATTCGATACGTGCGAAACAAAACAACAGAGAAAAAACAGAGGGCTGTTGTAGACTAGACTACTGTAGTCTACACCTCTTACAATACGACAACAACCAACCGAAATTCTCCGGGTCGTTGCACACGAGGTCAAACAGGACAAGCACATGACCAAGAAAGAGGGCAACGGCCATCTCCGGCGGTGATCGCGCAAGGGTCTCAGAAAATCGAGTCAATATCAACAATCGAGAGGCAACGTAAAGAACATATAGTTGATAGCCAGGGCTGCTGTGTTGCACCATCATACAGCAGTCAATCACATCATCTAACCTAAATGCGCACCAAAGGATGTTACAACACGACACATACAGCAGTAAAATGATGCAACCACGTAGCGCCTGCATTCCAATTTCGTGGCAGTTCGCTTGGGTACATGGAGAAAGAAAACAAATCACGGCCACATTGCTGCACTTGATGATGATGCCCCCCCGCCCACCCCACCAGCCCTCCATCCAAAAGACATTTGGACAGAGTAATTGTTCGTACGTCGTGCCGCAGCTAGTCAAAATTGGGCTTCTGGCACCACGTCAGGCGATACCGCGTCATCACCAGCCAAAACGCCGTTGGTCACATTCGACTAGGGGTTCTCCGGCCCCGCGTCGTTCTGTTCCGCTGCTCGTGGTTTCTGCCGCTTCCTGTAGGAGTGCCATGCATGGCGCTGGCAACAGATGGAGGTGGGATGGACGAGTATGGAGGATTGGGCTGTACCCTCCGTTGCCCCGGATGCAGGAGTATCCATCACAGGCTGGGACACACGCCCTCCCGTCCACTCTCGCGGATGCAGACGTCCGACCCAGATGTAACGACATCTTCTGTAGCCGCAAGCGAGCTAGCACTTTCTCCCGTTGCCGCTGCATGTTCTGCACGCATGAGGTAGAGTCGCCTCCGGCTTGCAACCGTACGTCAGCATGGCTGTATTTCTGTTGGATCGACGTAACGATGTTCAGACAGCCACAGCACGCAGTCCTGTGCAGCGAGATCGTCCGCGTTGCTCCACGCTTCCGGCTGGATTGACGCCCCACCCATACCGTTAAACTCTGTATCCAGCACCGTCTCTTGGAGGCCATCCCGCAAGTGCCCCATGACCCCGTTGTCCTGCAGGCTCTGACCACACATCGACATGCTACTCGTCGTCCTCGTGCGACAAGGTTTCACCCTCAACATCCATGTGATACCACCTCTTGTTGCTGCTGCCCAATTTCCAGTGCCCGCAATGACCGCAAGCGCGTGGCTCTTTCATACAGTCTTCCAAAAGTGCGAACAGTCCGGACGTTAACAGAGGCTGTCGCTGCAGGGTCGTACTAAGGGTTCGCAACAGAGTCGAGGGCAGACTTCCCCATTCTTTGCCCCACACGACCACGAAGGCAATTGCTCGCAGTAACGGGTCCCAAGCGGAGGTGCGTGAAACTGTTGTCACCCAAAGACCTGTGGCATGTATAGAACATGGGGCCTCGTCGGCCAACCGCATGCGTCTGCATGATTCTCTTCGTTCATATACTGCTGAGAAGGCTTCGGGCTGCAGGTAACACCACCGAGCAGAACGTCTCCCATCCGCGTTCCGCTTGCTGGGTGAAGAACTGCAGCTTTCCAAGCTCTCCACCGTCACTCCTACGCCGACAATCAAGCGTGCGCATGCTCCCAGTCTCCGACTCTCGCCGTTGATTTTCGGCAATCTCGCGATCTCTACTGGGCCACCGCGTGGCTCATCGCCTCACCGTGCAGCTTGTGGTAATCCTCATCTGTGGTCTTTCCTTCAAAATCGGGGAGAGCCTCCCCAACACTAATGGAGGGCGTTCCCCTTCGTTTCCTGCCCAACCCCGCCCTTCCTCCCGTCCGCCGAACACGTAGACCGGGATCTCTCGAACAGCGGTTTGTAGTGACGATTGGCGCAGGCACCTCGGTGCCTCCGGTCTACCACGGCCTCTGCCTTCTTCCTGAACCGTTGACGTGCCTCCGTGACGACTCTTCGCCTGCTCTCCATCACCGGAGTACATGGAGCTCGCGAAGATCACAGATGAGCAGGAAGCTGGCGTTGAAGCTCCGCTGCGGGGCGTGCCGGGGGCTTCCAGGCGGTTGCCGACGCCACACCGGTGGCGTAACCAACTGCGCTGAGCTGGCAGGCTGTTCACCCCACGAACCCCCCATTCCCCACTGATTCCCTGCGGCTCAGCGGGCTGTAGTTCGATCTATGACGCTAAGCACCCGTTCCATAGGAACCCTGAGAAAGGCAGCACGAAAAAATGATTGAAACAACGGTTAGTCTACACGCCGTACAGGTCGCACAAAGCGAATATTGCGTACTGTGAGCTCCTCAACTGAAGCTTGACATCTACGACAGCGTGATGAATACTGAAAGTTTGCACGACCATACGTTCATCTGAGAGCCGGACGGACTGACAAAAGCATTACGTAGAAGACATCCCTGTCTCTGGAACGTTTGGTTTTACTTTTCACTACTGTATAGCTTGTAGAGTTCAGCTGGCTCACCGAGGGAGGGGGGGCACAGCACTGCAAAAAAATATAATATTGAACATGAATGTTAGTATACTTGCCCTTCCGGCTATCGAATTGCCTGAAACTTTCCACGACAGCCAAGAACCACAGCTTGTCACATGAATTCGGAACTTCTCAGAATATCCTGAGAGAGGATGGCGTGCACAGCGGAGCGGACGTCTGATTGCAACATGCCGGGAGATGAACTTTGACCACCCCATGATTGATTTTGCACGTTGTACCGTCTCAGAAAGCTTCAGTGACAGGTGGAAAATGAAAATTGAACACAACGGCTGCTACCAGCGACAGCAGGCTGTAACACACCAGCGTCGCGTTTGAGGCTGGGACGCTCTAAGCTCGCTACATGCATTCGCTACCTGGGAGCTGTGTCATGATTGACTGGGTTATAGACTAACCTCTCACTCGGTAAGTTCCGATTTATCCACTCTCCACCCTGTACCATGCGCAATGCAATGTTGACCAACCCTGTCAAGCCCCGGTCAAGCCCCGGCATCCTTATTACACACCTTTCTGGGAAAACGGACGGCTTCAGCTCTCCTTCGCCCTCGATCGCCGGAGCTAGACGTCAAGGTTTGTTGTCGGTTGTCGGTTAGCTATCTACGATCCTACATTCCTGCAGCAGTAATTCCGCCGCCTTGTCACCGGGTTTCCAGTGGGAAGCGTTCTTTGGATCACAAACTATTTTTTTTCCTCCGCCGCCTAGCTAGGTTGGCGTGACTCGCTGGCTGCTTCGTTTCCCGAGTCGTCGGTCAGAGGGGTCTGACACGGCCTTGATCTTCTCTCGGGGTATGAATCGCTATGCGCTGACGAAGAAGCTGGGTGACGGCACTTATGGGTCAGTGGTGAAGGCGGTGAACAGACAAACCGGCGAAGAGGTCGCCGTGAAAAAGATGAAGAAGTTGTTTACGAGGTAAGGTAGCTGTATAGACTACATGTGTCGTCTGAAGTGTCCTGTGTGTTGTATGATTGGTATGTGCGTGTTTGTGCGGAAGGTTGTTTGTTGTTCCTTTTCATGGGACGTTCGCAGCGTTTGTGGAGGACATAGCTTATGGATATATCATAGGGCGGCATCGTGCTCGAGCCATATGCAATCCCTCGGGTCTGCCCCGCGATACATGTATCTACAGCAGTAGCTTCTTGTTGTTGTTGTGGTTTCTCCGCACGTCGTTGTTGCTTTCTCATTACGAGGCAACGAAAACGGAAGGGAAAAGCCGGTGATTGTTAGACGTTAGACAGGTGCATTGGATCCATGCGTTACTAAGCCGATACGTTACTGAGCCGAGTGCATGCTGGCTGGCCGTTGGGGGTCGTCATGGTGTATTGCCGTCCATGTACTGTAGCAATTGGTCGTGATTTGGTCTGTGCGCAGCAAGAACAACACCCTCTTAACACATTCTCATGCTACCACTGCACCCTAGTCTGTAGTCTACACATGGTAGGCATGCCCTGTACTCGAATGAGTAGCACCGAGAGGTACAAAGCGGCCATGGGAGGCGTGAGCTACATGTACAGCCGGCCGCTTGTTGCCAACCGCAATGCCGAAAGTCAATTGTGCATCAGGAAAGTATGTACTTCGAAACGTGTTGCTTTTGAGATGTGTTGTCGAGATACTGCAAGTTCAACCTTGTGAACGATGTATAGCAGCAGTGCATGGAAGCTGATGTCTAGATCATGGATCCGGAACCCATACACGGAAGGACTCCTACATTGAAAATCTCCTGGCGTATGCATATGTCGATGAAATGTCAAAGGCATGAGTTTGAAATCTAGTAGTGAGGTCAAGCTAGAGGATGCTACAGGGACTTGGCCAGTCCACGCTGCTGTTTGTCAGATCAGGGAGCCGATCTTCGGCTTGTGCATTCAGGATTGTCTCCTGCAATATGAAGTTCACTGCCGGGGCAGCAAAGTGTCAGGATAACGACGGACCATCGTTAGTTAGTTCTGCTCAAGGATTCGTCCCCAAACGAAGGTGTTTCCGGCATTTCTACAGTACTACGGCGGTTGTTTTGCAGTTGTCTTGAGGTGAAAAAACTATCCCGATCTCTTGTACAGATTCGGAGACGTGTGGGCGTACTACTCTTGGCCGCAACTTAATGGCGACTGAACTCAACATGTCGCTCACGGGACTGGGGAATCGCCTACGTACCTAGTGATGTCGAAGGAGAGGGTTGTTGTTGTCGAGGAGAGCTGGTCCACAAACGAAATGAAAAATAGTGGTCAAAGGAACAGTCAGTCGTGTGCATGCTGCCGTGTTGCGGGGCTGCGGGTCTTGTCTTGCGGCCGTATCCTACGCTACCGTTGGCCTTGGCGCTGGAATTTTTCCCTTCCTTGTGAAATCGTTGTCTTTTCCTCCATTACACATATTGAGTAGGGCGTCCAGCATGTGCAAGCACACCGCACGGAGACTTTGTAGCCGGACTCCTGCCTGCATATGAGGTCAAAGTTCCCCCCAACGCGTGTTCACCACGGCCTCGCCACTCAAGACGTTCTTCTTGTGGTTGTCTTTTGCGCGTTTACCGCTGTACAGCTGGGAAGAGTGCATGCAACTTCGAGAAGTGAAGTCCTTGAAGAAGCTGACCCACCCCAACATCGTCAAGCTGAAGGAGGTTATCCGAGAGAACGACGAGCTATTCTTCGTGTTCGAGTTCATGGAAGGAAACCTCTTCGAGCTCATGCAGGACGTGAGCACGCTACAACAGAAGAAGACCCCCCGAGAGTACATCAACACCTTATCCTGACCATTGACCCAACCCGGAAACAAACGTTATTGAGTGCTATGTACCAACCAGCAATGATGTTGTTGCTCATGCCCGTGCCGAAGTTTGATGGAAAGACGCTCGCATCGTGCCACTCAATGCATATCAGAGAGACGCCGCCTGCAAGCTGTGCCCTGGTGCCTTTTTCTTGTCCAGTTTTGAAACAATCAAAGGGGACAAGTTTTATTGATTAAAAGGGTGCAGAAACGCACGTGGAAGGACGATTCGATTGCGTTGACAGTGGAGTTTGGGCAGCCGACAAGTAAAACTGGAATGTGTTACGGCAATGACGTGGTTCTATACCGTGTGCTTCAACCGCTTGTTTCCTGGCACAGCGGTGGATGCACAGGTAGGCAAGCGATGTGCCGTTTACGGCAGGCAGCAGTGCGCACAACGGTGTGCTTCCATCGCCGTTTGACTCCCATGTATGTCTCGCAATGTTAATGTTTTCTCCAGCGAGGTCGAAGTTTCCCGGAGCCCAAGATCCGCAACATCATGTTCCAGATGATGCAGGCGATCGCCTTCATGCACAAGCACGGCTTCTTCCACCGTGACATCAAGCCGGAGAACACGCTCATCAAGGCAAGGGAACAAACAAACAACTGGTTCCTTGCAACAAGCGCGTGAAGAATGTGCTGTTTCACGATATAACGCGCAAGAGATGCTGCTGCGCTGAGCACGACCACCCCTGTTCCCCAGGCACCCTTCTACTGCCACTGTCTGCGAGCACCACCAAATACGTATGGTTTCTGGATGCGAGTTCGAAGCGCGCTGCGGTAGAGGCGACACTTTCCCAAAAAAAATACGTGTGCGCCAAAAATACAACGTGCAGAAACAATCAGTTATGGCCAGCTAACGGTCACTTGCAATCTCACAAGGAGAGAAGAGGCCTACACTACTTTTTGTGCCAACCACATCAAGTCCTTACCTGCAACGGAAAACCTTCCACCGGGCCTCGTGGCTCGGCGCTTTGCTACAGTGACACCACACCTTGGACAGACACCCAGAGAGTCTCAACCCACCTTGTTTCCAACCAGCGTTTCGCCACCGCTGCTGTCTTTTCCATTAAAAACGCCGCGTGTTCTCTCAGGGCGACACCGTCAAGGTGGCCGACTTCGGCCTGGCGCGAGAAACCCGCTCGCGCCCCCCCTACACAGAGTACGTGTCGACGAGGTGGTACCGGGCGCCGGAGGTCCTCATGCGGTCCACGCACTACAACTCGCCTATAGACACGTGGGCGTGCGGGTGCATCATGGCGGAGCTCTTTGCCCTGGGAGCCCTGTTCCCGGGCACGAGCGAGGCCGACCAGGTGTACAAGATCTGCTCCGTGTTGGGAACGCCGACCGCGGAGACGTGGCCCGAGGGCCTCAAGCTGGCGGCGCAGATGCAGTTCCGGTACCCCCCCTTCGTGCCAACCCCCTTGGCGCAGCTCATCCCCAACGCTAGCTACGAGGCCCTGGCCCTGCTCTCGGACCTCATCCAGTTCGACCCTTACCGGCGACCGACCGCCAGCCAGGCGTTACAGTACGCCTTTTTTCAGGCGAACTCCACGCTGGCGCCGGCCAAGGCGGGCGGCGGGGCCGGCGGGGCCCTCCAGCAGCAGCAGGGGCTTCAAGGGACGGGGGGAGCGGACGCGGCGCAGAACCTCATCCGACAGCCGAGCTACGCCAGCGCGTACCAGGGCGTGGGGGCAGGTTTCGCCAAGGTAAGGAGTACGCATAGTACGTTGAAACTTGTGATGAAAACGGACCGTCGAGCGGCCTTCGGTTTGGGTGTATGATGTTCTACTCGGAGCATGGCTTTTTTGGTCAGAGGTCACTGACCTGTGATGTCGTGGCCTGCGGAAGGTGTGCCCAGTCGAGGGAAGGACTAGAACGCATGTTGCGCTGATCACTCTCAAAAACTTGTCTGCCGTTGCCTCTTTCGTGGGCTTCTAACGTTTTCGAGCACTTGTACATACCGCAGAGTACCCTTAAGGAATTGTTGAAAGAACACTCCCTGATTCGGGCAGCGTCCTGACACTTCGAAGTACTTGGTAGCGAGTCGTTCAACCGTCTGTGTTGGCTATGGTGTATTTAGCTTCCGATCACTTCGACAATACCGTCGGTAGAAATAGAAAAGCCGGCCACACCTGTGTCGCAAACCGCCCTATGATTGTATCTGGGTTGTCAAGCTGTGAGTTTGTGTTGGAGTATTTTCTCCCCAGCACACACATCGCACCTCGGTGTGCATGAAAGACCGACTAGAAGACCAAGAAGACCAAACGCCGTGCAACGACTATGAGCATGTCTGGCACCTTGATATATACTTCTCCTTTGATGCTCCATACAACCGTTGCTCAAGCCGAGAGTTTGATCCATCCGCCCTTGAGGATCTCCTGCGCGGAAAGCAAAAGCACCTTACTTTTCGTTTCGCTGATCGAATCAGGTGGCAATTATCTCGTTCTGCTTCTCCCCATTTTCACTCTAGATGTCAGCGCACGTGCTACTATAATACTAACTAGGCTCCTACGCGAACGTCATCACCGCCCCCCCCGCCCCCCCCGCCCCCCCTCGCCCTGCATTGTTGTTTGTCCCTCGTTCCCTTCTATCTATCTATATATCTCCCTACGACCATGCATGAACGACTCTCGCGCGCGAGATAGGCACCACGGGTATCAGGAGGAGGAGGTGGAGCGGAAGGTTTGGGCGTGGCGCGCTCGGGGGGTAGATCAGGGCAGGGGTCGGGGAAAGGGTTCGGATCGGGAGGCACACACTCATTGGGGAGTTGGAGAGGGGGAGGGGGCTCCGGAGCAATAGCGGCACCTTCGGCAGCAGCAAGAGCCGCTGGCGCCTCAGGGAGCAGTCAGACGGAAGCGCGCGACGCTGGCGGGTATGGGCCCAGAGCCCTCAACGCCGGGTCGAGCGGGGCGAGCTCGGGAATGATGGGGAGAGGCTCGGGGGCTAGCGCAGGGGTTGCGGGGAGGAGAATCTCGTCGGGCCTTGGAAACGTCGAGGTTTCCAACAGTGCCGGGCGCGTGGCTGGGGGGGGCGGGGACAGCGGCAGCGGATCTAAGCTCCGCAGCGGCCGCTACACTCGGTTAGCGAGGTACGGTCCGGCGCTTGGCTCTAGCCAGGCTCAGGGATCAGCCTCGAAGCAGTACAAAGCGCCGCAGGCACGGGCGTACAACCTGCGCTCGGGAGCGGCGCAGTTCAGCGCGGCCGCTATGGGTCTTGGGGGGAGCCGTGATGTCGGGGGTGGCGGGGGCGGGAGTGAGGGTGGTGGTTTTGGCGCGGGGAGTGCTGGCACTAGCGGTCTGACAGCACAGCGAGCAGGCTTGGGAGGTGTGGCGGCGGCAAAGCCGCCATATGCGGTTGTGCCCGGGGGGAGCGGTGGGGTAGTGCCGTCGTACGGAGGCCGAAGAGGATCAAACACGACGACAGTCGGTGTCGGAGGGGGCAGTTCAGGAGGGTATGGAGGGGGGGGCGGGGTTGGTTTCGGGCGGCATAAATACGGCTGAACGTTCTTGCGATGTACTTTGTTATTTTTCACGTGTTTTTTGGCTCGGAAAGCGCGTGACTAGTTGCTTTACACTCGTTACTTGCACATTAGTGTGTCTTGCACAACTTCATATTTTTCCCAGTGCGTGGCACGCCGTTTTGAGAGATGTATGCATACAAATAGGATATAGATGAAGCGGAAGGAAATATTGTAAAAAATCGTACACAAGACTATAAATTCTCCCTCCACAGGAGCGGTGATTTCCCGTTTATTGGTTCTCTCTTTGTACTCTGTCTACCCCGGGAGATAATCTGAAACGTTCTACAATACTGACGTACCTTCCTTCCCTCGGGCATTTTTTTGCTTCTCTGGATTTTCCTACGAAATATGCACTACAGTACCTACACATTTTGTTGTAGGGGGCAGAGGAATCTAAGCCTCAATCAACAACACTAGATACGGCTGTTGTGTTTCTGGTGAGCATGTGTAGCCCGAGCGTAGGAGTATTTGGATCTGGCGGCAAGAAAAGGCTGCGGAATCAATCACAGTGAGCGCATAGATGACATCAATTTTGGCAAGGAGCAAGGAGAGCAATGAGGTGGATGTGACGCGTTTGGGAGGCGTCCTTTCTGTGTGTGCGCCAACCGGCCGACCCGAGCAGAACCCACTGATGATGTATCTAGCGGTCCTTTCTTTTTCCGGCAAGGACATCAGAGTATCTCTAACATATGCAGCTCCCCATCTCCTCTGATCGCATTCATCCGGATCCGGGAGGGACTTTCCGCGGAAGGGAGCGATCGAATTTCGTTCCCAGCCATATTTCCGCACCAAGAGGTCCACACCGGTGGATACAAAAGTAATTCGACATGGGGATTACAGTTAGTTGCGTTGTTCTGTAGGAGCTTCCCCCTATCGCGCCTACTCTCCGGGTGATGTGCTGTATTTCACCCTTTTCTCAGCAGTAAGATATCCACATTCGTCGACCAACCGCAGAGACAAAGATGCAGTCCACATGCGTCGACCAACAACCGCACGTGAGAAAGATCTAGAGCTATCGGAGATCCAGACAGTACGGTACACACGCATACCTCCATTCTGCGACGCCCCCTCGTGTGTCCTTTGTTGTGCCGCGGCCGACCTTGCACACAGCAAACACCCGCTCTGTCCTTGCCCCGCGCAGGAGGAGGACAGTATGGCAGACTATAGTACAGTGAGGCATCATGTTGGGGTCATCCGGTGAGCTCTATTGCAACAGTCTTTGCGGATATTGGCATTGTGAACCCTTTCAAAACATGCATCATGTCTAGCCTCGTGCGCGCACCTGAACGTGTTTCCTCCGCTTCAGATACGGCGGTGTGAATGTGTCTACAACGCACTACAATGTGAATGGTAGCTCGATAACCTGTACGCCCTGCCTCCATAACCGTTTTTTCCTCCGTAGGCTGTGCAAGCCTCCGCTCAATCCCTTGAGTCACGACGTGCGCGCCGGTATACTTGAGGGGCTCAAGCTTGCGCAGGATGATGAGGCGGTGTCGCTGATCGTCATCACCGGGGGAGACAAGGCCTTCAGTGCAGGAGCTGACATCAAGGAGATGGCCTCTGCGCACGCCGTGCGCCGTGAGCCTGACCTGCTCACCGTCGTTGGTGCAATCGAGGCGTGCAGGGTGCCGGTTGTTGCGGCTATTGGCGGCGTAGCTCTCGGAGGCGGTTGTGAGGTGAGGTAAGGGAATAACGTGCGTGCCCAGACCCGGCTTCTCTCAGAGAAAGCTCATTCTGCCCCAACTTCCTTTCCGTATGCATGTTGTAGGGGTGTGGTAGGCATACGTTGTTGTGCGAATGCATATATGTGCAAATCACTTCGTTTTGATCGAATCAATAACCCGTCCTGAGATTCTGTCGAGTATTTCAAACCATCTCTATTCCTGCCGTCTCCTGAGTGACGCGTGTAAGCTACCTCATACAGGTACAGTTTATACTGTTGAGTAGCTTTGTGCGTGTGTGCCTCGGCGCGGGGTCCCGTGG
>CACKRE030003836.1:9769-27486 GCA_902602495.3 Ectocarpus sp. CCAP 1310/34
GCCCATCTAAAACAGTACCATGAAAGGGAAAAACCACCAGCACCACAGTTTGGAAAACTGGCGGAATATTTCCTTGGGAAACAAATTCCCTTACCCGCCCTGACAGTAAACGACGAAAATCAACCGAAAATTGAAAGATACGTCGTCTTGAAAGTGGTAGGGCATCGAAGCGGTCAAGGCCGAAAAGGTCCGCACAACTGCTGTCGATATCGTCTAATAAGACTGAAAGGATACGGTCCTGCATCAGATCTGATGTATCGTGCCGACGAAGTGCCGCAATGCCACGAAATGATTTCCGCGTACAGATCAAAACATAATCTGGACATCGCTCCCGCCAAGAAATCGTCCGAAGTGCCGCAGAACAAAGCGAAACGAAAACGCGACGAAGGTAGGGATCCGAGTACAAGCAAACGCGCAAAGCACAAAGCAAGGCCAGACACGTTGTGTCCCAAGCCAGCAAAATGCGTGAATAAGAAAAGTACTCAGCGGAAAAGTAAACGAAGTCCGAAGGCAAACAAAAGATACATTTCCAAAGTGTCTAAACGGTGAAAGGAATAGCATCCAAACAATAAGGTTGCTATCCAGCATTTGGTTAGGTCAAATGCTGGCGAGGAAGTGTCAAGCTAACCGGTCTCAAGTGGAATTGAGGGTCGCCACTCGATGACACTAACCATGAGTCACGGAAACAGTCTCACGACTGTCGAACACCGTATTCCTATTGTACTCAATAAGCAACACGATTGCTTACACCCAGCGGTATGGTTACGCGAACCAGAACCCGCACAAATTACAAATTCTTGATACTTAACAAGAATAAGCTTTGACACATCATTGATTGACATCAATGCCTGGTAGCTGGTACGAGCCTTGCAGAGATTAAATCCGTACGGTGTTGTTTCCAACACGTGTGTATTCCACACGGCACTGTCAGCTGTCTTCGGATAGTCTAGTGAGGGAGCGATTTAATTTTCGAAAAGCTGTAGACTAGTATCTGGATCCAACGATACATGCATACCTGCCCCACTACAAGAAACATGCAAACATGCATGTGCGCGAACCCAACTTCAACAAGCTGAGCTTTCGGCGAAGAAAAGGGGGGGCTATGTGGAGGTCAGGATATGGAGATTCAGGGAGCACAGATACACGTACATAGAGAGTAGGATCTGACTGGGAAATATGGAGTAATAGATTACTGTTCTCCGAGGGTCCCCAACTCTTATGACCCTCAACGGCTGCGAATAGTTGATGGATCTTTAGGAGAACGGGAAAAGGAGTCCACGAAGGCTCGCCCAATCTCCGCACCACCCTAGCTTGACTGAGTTCGCTCGGTCACGCTTGGCATTCCTCGCCACATTGCACCAAAGGAAATAGCCAACCTCCGGTGGCAGGACATAGCCACCACAACCTCGGACTCTCCGCTCACCCAGAGTAGAGGGTATCCATACTGCGCACTGCTGGATCTGGTGAATCCTTCATACTCAATTCCTTCTGTCCCGCAGTTCATTTACATAGAAACGGCATAATCATCTGTCGGTAAGGAAGTATAGAAGTCAATATGAATGATGAGTGAAACGCTCGAACCAAAAAGAAGAGTGCATGAGTCCAATCCCGTCGCAGGATCCGCGGCAGACCCTCCCCCGTCGATTCCACCAGACAGAAGAAGAGTGGTTCGCAAGTTTGAGATGACAGGTGTTCTTGCGGGTCGGGTGCACGAGGGGGCGAGGCAAGCATTCATTCCACCTGTGCACATTATCAAGCATACAACGAAGGATATCGACTGATAAAATATGTGAATTTCAAGTGTTATCGAATACGTACGTGCGTACATAGATATCGGTGGTCACGAGAGGGGCCCGGTGGGAACGAAACCTTTGCGGGGAAGAGTGAAGCGGTACACAGACCAAACGGCAACAACTATGTCCATAAAGAACACAAAAGTCGGATTACATAGTCTCGGACCCATCTCCAAGACGTGAATTTAGCTAGCCGCGCGCCCTCTGATGGTACATGATGTTAGTACACGGATACGACTACTGTCGTACCTCACCTGTGTCCTCCGGGAAGCAGTGCTGTCTGTAGATCCGCACGAAAGACTCGAAACCATATCCTGTTGGTGTTGGCCGAATAAACGGTTAAGGTATTAAGAGTACGTGACAAGCGCACCTCGAAGCTCTCCGCACGCACTCCTTTTTCGTCCCAGCATGTAGCAGTATCAACATGTCTGCTTGGAATTCATTGGCCCCCTCGCCTCCCTCCGATGAATGCTCTTACAACATGGGCACGAAGATCACGCTTCTGTCTGTGTCTCTCTTGTTTGTCTCCCCCACCTCCACGCCGCAAGACCACCCACGATATCCTCGCGCCCCATATTGTAGCGTCGGAGAAAGGGCTCCCGGTGTGAGTACACGGCCGATTGCAACGCCGACCGTACGCCTTCAACGGTTGCGGAAACACAAACACAACAGCCAAACATTCTGTACAAGAACAAGAAACAACACAGGAAACGGCACCACACAACTACAACGAAACACCATAATCAATCTACAATCATTCAGCGAGCACTCCCAGCGACATCAACACAGCTGCTGCGGTTCCAGGAAGAGGACCTCGTCACATTCTCATCTTGCTTATCATGCGCTTCGCCCCCTGGGCTGCCTATTCATGCTCCGCGCTCCACCAACACCGACCGGCGAAGCTTGAGGATTTCACACACACACCCGTCTGAAGCCCCCCCATTCGGAGAAGCACGAAAACCTTGCAACAAAATCACGGCGTACATACTCGCATATACCACTCGTGCTTAGCTTCATGCTGACCCCAAGGCGAAAACAACTCAAAATCGCGACGACAAAAATGTGCATCTCTTCGTTCCAGCATCTGAACACGCGCCATGCCCGCGACAAAGTCGAGCCAGCCGAGTCGTAAACGCACGACACGCGCAAGAAGTCATATTGTTCGGAACGGGCTGCAAGACGCAATTTCTACAAGAAGAGCGGCTTCCGTCCCAATCCTGCATCCAGACACACCGAGAGAGCGCAACGGCAAACGAAGCCGTTCCACGAGCGCGTTTCGAGCTGAAGGCGATACGCAACCAATCTCCTCGCATGAGCCACTCATGAGTCCAGCAGCGTAAAACACCCTTTCCAAAAGGGCGTCCGGATAACCTATCGGATGCAACACACACGACCCGTTTACCCCTGCGACCAAAACACGCCCGGGATAGCAACGAAAACAAAATTATTCATCGTGAAGGTTACAGAACCTCAACACGAGCTCGCCAACCGAGTTTGAAAGCACACGACGGACTGCCCCCGGTGACCCCGCCCATGAGTCCAGCAGCATAAAACACCCTTTCCAAAAGGGCGTCCGGCTAACCTATCGGATGCAACACGCACGACCTGTTTACCCCTGCGATCAAAACACGCCCGGGATAGCAACGAAAACAAAAAAAAATCATAGTAAAGGCTACAGAACCTCAACACGAGCTCGCCAACCGAATTTGAAAGCACACGACGGACTGCCCTCGGTGACCCCGCCCATGAGTCCAGCAGCATAAAACACCCTTTCCAAAAGGGCGTCCGGGTAACCTATCGGATGCAACACACACGACCCGTTTACCCCTGCGACCAAAACACGCCCGGGATAGCAACGAACACAAACATTTTTCATAGTAAAGGCTACTGAACCTGACACGAGCTCGCCAACCGAGTTTGAAAGCACACGACGGACTGCCCCCGGTGACCCCGGGACTATACGAAACGGGCCTTTGGCTCGGCAACGGAAAAAGGTAGCAACTCGTTCTTCTGCCATCGTAGTCTTTCTAGAAAACCCCCCTTCACGGACGACCAGTGTACAGCAACGGCGCCTTTTCCAATAGAGCGCCTGCCAATCCCAACCCAACAAGCACAAAAAAACTCGTGAGCCCTCTTCTCCCGTCTAAACACAACAATCGACCACCCGTGGGCCCGTGATAGACTCTGAGAAAAACGAGCACATCTTCCTAATCAAACCCAACCGGTATCTTCCTAACCAAACCCAACCCGCGGGTGATACGCTTCCCACCACCACGCAGCCATCGCTGGGTACAGCAAAAGAACAAAACATGGAGTCATCGATGAAAATCACGCTCACACTCCCGAGCGCGGCAAGAGAACAACCGAGCCAACTGACGGAACGGAAAATGAATACAACACTCCCGCGCACGCGCATATAATTTTCCACCCCAGAAGCATTCTTTCCGCTCTCCTCCGACCTCAAAGGAGCTCCACGGCATCGTCCGAGCCGTTTCCCGCCTTCCACAAGGGGAACTCCCCGGGCAGTTTCTCGACGTTGGCCCTGGAGCGATCGGTCTGGATGGCATCGTGGCTCTCGAACTCGGCTCTGAGGACGTCCACCGGGCAGCCCCTGTTGTGCCGCGTTGTTCAAAACCCGAAAAACACCAAGAGGCGTGCGTCGGCGGCAACGCGGCGAGGGGAGGGAGGAACGAGTGCGGGGGGGAGGGGGGGGCGGGCACGTGTTGTCAAGGCGAGTACCGCCGTTTTCTCACGATTCGACCACATATGCCACCGCACGCGAGGGTTACAATGTTTATATTTTGGCACTGTTGGCACTGCTGTACACAACACTGCTGCAATCTGTACCGGGCTGCGCTGTGAGCTGCGTGCCAGCGTCAGGGTCGAAATTGAATCCATCGCATTTGCCCGTATGTAAACCCTGTGCTCAGGCAAACCCGATCAATTCTATTTTAACGCCGGAAAATAACACGAGGTTGGAAAACCAAAAATTGGGGCGTGTTTACGAAAAAAAAGCGTGCCAGTCGGAAGGCGGGGGGGGGGTGACGCACCTACGCTTCGCCTCCGGGATCGCGTTCTCCGATCGCTTCATGAAGAAGCCGTCGTACACCAAGTCGAACCAGAACTCTCCGAGCCTGTGTTCCTTGTCCGGGTCCGAGCTGTTGGCGTCAAGGTATCCGGCTTTGTGCAAGGCTTCCTTGAGATCCCGCTGGGCCTGTTGTCGTGTGGTGTTGAGCACGTCGGGCGCACGTTGCAGAGTCGTTTGAGGCGGGAGAGAAGAGAACAAGCAAAGAGGATAGACTGTGATATTCTGTACCGCTAACTAGAGCGTTCGCAAGGCAACGATCGACGGGCTCTTCAAGTCCGAGCAAAGCCTCGTCTACGCAGAAATAGATACAAGCAGACACATGCCAGAAACTTCTGTAATCTTTGTGAAGGCACAATTCGTTCGAAGAGGAGAAAATCATCCCAATGAAAAAAGTTTTTTCTTTTCTTTTCCGCCATGGAAACGAACGGCACACTTGGGTGCAACCTCATACACAGAAAAAACACAAAAGAACGATGCCACGACTCAAAACGGCAGGAGTAAAGAAAACGGCCTGTAATCGTGTAGCGTGACCCATAATCACCGTGCGCGCCCTTGGCTAAATACAAGACAAGAACCGCTGTCGACTAGTCTGCCAGACACGCAGGTCGCCATTTCGGCGCGAGGGGCATCTCTTTCGACGGTGCGCTTTTAAAAACAACAACCGCGCGCTTGCCGAACACAAAGGGACTTGCACCGACCGTACCTTGTTCTCCGCGGCGAACGTCGTCACGTTCGGAGGACCCTTCGCCTTCTGTGGCGGATTGTGAGACAAACGGCACGAGAGAAACAGACACCACGGCACGAGAGACAGGCAGAGATGGAGACAGAGGGAGAGCGAGGGAGCGAGAGAGCGAGACCGAAGGTGAATAGCCGAAAAGACACGGCGGCAATCCAACAGGGAAAAGACGAACACTGAGGCCCCGCATCGACGAGCAAGGTAGCACCAACACATCTTCGACGCTACGTTAATGCTCGGCCTTCTTGGGGAGGGGCACAGCGTTTTCATAACCAAAAAATGTAGGACCAATAGGTGCAGCCCAGCCTTCGCATTCAGACGGAATCGAGAAAATTCTTGCTTTCGGGCACACCTTGCCCGGTGGTGTATGCTTCGTTTTGATTGCCTTTCTCCTTTCTTCTACTACTGTTCTGCTGAACTGATGATGCGCCCGCACGTCTTGCTGCAGTGACCTCGTAAAACTCCTTCTCCGAAAAGGCACAACACGACGGGCCAACAAAAAAAAGCAAAAACCAGCAAACAACACGCACACCAGACCTTCTTGCTGCCGTTGCGGGTAAACTCGAAGCCATCCGCCCCAAGCCCCGGAGGGGGATCCGACGCCGGCACCTGCTTGGTCGGCGCCTTCGACACCTCCTCCGCTATCCGCAGCAGCCTCGCCGTCTTCTCCCGGTCCGTCCGCACGGCTTCCGCCATGGCCGAGCGACGCCCCCCGTCGTCTTCCAGATCGAGCAAAACTTCCGTCCTAGGGGGGGCATCGCCGCACCGACGCCGCGGAATGCTCAGCCGGCTCGCGGCGGGCTTGGAGGAGCCACCACCCCGCTGGCCGCTCGGCCTGCGCACGTCGTCGTCGCTTAGGTCGTGGCCGTCGAAGGGCAACCGAGAGCCCCTGTCCAGGGACCGCAAGGCCCACCCCCGGTCGACCGCGGCGGCGGCTCCGAGCTCTCTGCACTTGTCCGTCGCGATCTTGGCGAGGCTCAAGCTGACCCCGTGCCCGTCTGAAGAGTCTGGCAAGGCCAAGACGACCACCATCCTCTCCTTTGCCGCCGCCGCGTTATCGCCGCCGTCGCCGCTGCCAGCTTCGACGTGCACCACCTCATCGTCAGAGTCGGGCATGTCCTCCGAGCCGAAGGGGTTGTCGCAGAACCCTTCCGCGGCCCGCGGGGCAACCGACGCCAGGATGACGCCCCCACCGAGCCTCAGCAGCCGCTCCAACCCCGACCGCGACCCGTCGACTGTGGAGAACGATGCTCCCGCGCCCCCCCCCGCGATAACGCAGAAGGCATATCCGTGGAAAACCCCAGGCACCTTGAAGCCCCTGTTTAACCGCCCTCGCCGGGGCTTGCAGCCCTCGTGGTTCTCCGAACACCCGACGAGCTCGAAGTCCCGGGGCGGGGACATCAACGACGACACACCGCCGCGACGGTCTCGCACGCCCTCGTTGCTGTCACTTTTTCTGCTGCTGCTGCTGCTGCTGCTGCTGCTGCTGCTGCTGTTGCTGCCACTCGTCGAGTTGCCTGCTCCGCCCCCCCCTCCCTCCAGACACGCGTCCACCCAAGAGAAATCGAGCACCCACAGCCCCAGCAGAACTGCCTCTCTGTACCCCTCTACCTCGTGCTTCACGAGCTCGTGGCGTCCCCCAAAACCTCGCCCGTCGTCGACCACTGCACCGCTGCGGCTTCCATTGCCGCTGCTGCTACCATCGCTGCTGCTGTTTGCTGGCCGCGTATTCTGGCTGCCAATCACAACGTGTGTCGCGCCCGAAACCAATTCTGTCTCAGGGCGGTGCTGTCCCAATCTCGCGCACAGCTCGTTCGCGCGCTTCTGCTCCCGCGGACTACACCCGAGCAGGACTATAAGGACAGGGCTGCGGCGGCGGCGGGGGCGTCCATCGTCACCTCCGTCGTGACGAGCTTCCCGGCGCAACTTGGTTCCCTTTCCCTCGCTTGCTGGCGCTGCTGCTGGCGCTGCTGCTGCTGCTGCTGTTGCTTCCATAGCAGTCCTCTTGCGCTTCTTCTCCGACGAGGAATCCGCCCGCGTATCCCATCCTTGGCGATGACCGCGACTTTGCCCCCCCCGTCCCGCCCAGCTGTCGTCGTCGTCGTTTTCTCCCCCTTCGTCGTACTCGGTGTCGCTAGGGTCAAACGAGTTGGTCTCCGAAGCTGCCGGGCCTGCGGCCGTCTTCTCTTGCGCCCGTTTGTCCGCAAGGCGGGCTTGCAGGTTTTCCACTTCCTGAAAAAATGTTTTTTCAAGGAAGGAAAGGGCTGTAAGCCGGACACAGGACAGGCAAGTCATGAAAGAATGTGACAGTCGCGGCGGGCGGGGGGCACAGCAAGAACGGGCGGGGGGGGCGGGGAGGAGCGCCTCGTATATATCTCGAAAACCTGCCTTGGAACTTGCCGGCCCATTGCCGAACCAGCTGTCGGTATCACGAGCGGAGGGAGCATCGTCCCGTCGATGCAGGAACAGGTCCTGCTGTTCTACCTGTACTGTAAATTGATCTGAACCGTCACCATCGACATAACATCACAGAGGCCGATGGCGGACTCTCCCCTAGCCTACCTACAGACACAAATCACGACCAAGAAACGCACCTCGGTATCCGGTCCCAGGTCATTGAACGACGACCAAGTACCGCTCTTGTCCGGCACCGAGAGGCTGGCTGGTGTCGTTCCGCCTGGACCATGCTCCCGTCCGGCCGCCAAAATCTTGTTCTTGATGGGGCGGCGATTGCTGTCGTTCAGGCTGGCGGCAAACCTCGAGCCGCTCAAGCTCAGCGAAGCGCGGGCGGCACCGCCAAAGCTTGGGCTGCCGAAGCCCATGGTGCTCTTCGAAGGACGGCGGGCGGCGGTACGAGAGCTGCGAGGCTTCTTAGCTTCGACACCGCCGACAGATGGAGACATCATCCCGTCGGCGCTGGCGGCGGGTTGAAAATCGTCGCGGCCGTGACTCAAATTAAGGTGGGCCTGTGGGGCGTACGGGTTGTCGACCTCCTGGTTCTTTCGGGGCCTCCGGGGGGGGGAGTCACCGCCGGCCGGGGAAGGAAGACGACCCGATCCCGATTCTTCCGCCTGGTCTTCCAGGTACCCGCCGTCGTCGCCAAACTCGTGACCTCCCTCGACGAGCCAGGCGTCCTGCACGGCAGCTAGGTCGTGGTCGGTCTCGGGCATCTCGCTCTCGTCGTCGCTCCCCGGAGGGCCGCTGCCCCCTCGAAGAGCGATCGGGCGGCCCTGCTGGTTGCCCCGCCCTGCATCTTGCCACGGGCTACCGCCATCCGGCGGCTTGTCGTCGTTGCAGGAGGCTTCCACGTCGCTTGCGGCTTCCCTGGGCCTCGCGGAGGGGTTTGCCGCAGAGTCGGGCGGCAGCGTCAACCTTGTTCGTTTCCCGGCATTCCCCGGGTCGCAGGAAAGCCCGCTGCTGGGGGAAAGGGTGGCGTAATCGGCCGATCGCTTGCGGTTCCTGCTATCATCCGGTGTCCTCTCCGTCGGCACAAAGCTCGCTGGACTGCCCCCGTCGCAAACCCCTCCGTGGACATCGGCCGCTTCGTCGGCGCGGAGCGATCCGGGAGACGCCCACGCTCCACCCGGCTTCTCGCCATCTCCAAGTCCAGCACAGCCCTTGACCCCACCCACCTCGTCCCTGCTTCTCCCTCCGACCACGGCTTCCGCCGGCAACGTCGACGATGATGGCGACATACTCTTGCTCTGCTGCTGCTGCTGCTGCGGCGGCGGCGGCAGCGGCGGCGGCGGCGGCGGCGGCGGCGACTGCGCAATGGCCCCACCCCTGAATCGCGCTGCATCTTGCTCTTCCACGCCGTCACCGACGCCGTTGGCGCCAACCCCTCCCCCACAATCTGCGGTGCTCTGGGTCGCCCCTCCATACAGCTGCTCGGTTTCAAGGACCTCTGATTGAGAGTAATTGCCGCTCGCCGCCGATGCCACCCCCTCGATTCGTGAAGAGCTACTCCCACCGCAAGCCCCGACACCACCCCACGCATGCGCCGTCTCCGGCACCTCCTGCGTAGTAAGGCTTTGGGTTTCCTGGGTGGTGCTGATTTGAGCGGCAGTTTCATGTATTCTCCGCCCAAGCTCCGGCCCGTGATCGTCTGAACACCTAGTTGATTCTCTCTGTTCCGATCGTTCCTGAGTGGCCAAACAAACGTCGGGACCGGCCGCAGAGCTCCCTCTGCCATCGCCGGCATCCATGCCGACCCGCTGTGACGGTAGGGTCTCTGGCACTTCGTCTGAATCGCGCCCCAGTCGCCCGTCTGCTGAGCTCCCCGTCTTGAGTCCTGGAGGAACTACACGGGTCGTCGCGTTCTCTGGTGATCGCCGTTGCTGGAGAGGTGCCGCCTGGCTCGAGGGCGTTCTACTTCCACCTTTCACGCCCGGTGGCGGAGCAGCAAGAGCAGCGGCAGCGACAGCAGAACCCCGCGTGTTCTTGTCGCCGAGCTGCTCCGCTCGCACGGGCCCCCGCCCATCGAGCCCGTCAGACGCTGTGCCCCCGCCACTCGCGTGGTGCTCTTCCTGGCCGTCGGCATGGGCAACACAGCTGTCCGGAACCTCGAATCGAGCAACGTTTGGGCCCTCCTTATCCCCTTCAAAAGCCTCGCCCACGCCTCCTCTCCCTGGTTGCTCCACCACGGGGGTGCCTCCCGCCGGGTCAGCGCTAACGCCTCCTGCCAACGACTCCGGCTGGTTTATCTCTAGGACGTCCGTCACGAGACTCCCCTGGACCGAAGTTTCGGGCACCGTTGTGTCACCGTCATCCCCCGGCGACGCTACCACCGCGTGCTTGCCTAGCACATCTCCGCCGAGTCCCGGCGTCTGAGGGAGGGTCTCCGCGACGCAAAGCTCTCCGCCGTCGAGGCTTCGCCCCTCCCGCCTCGCAAGAACATCGCCCTTAGCAGCGCTCTGCTCGTCGTGCAACACCGACGCTTCCGACGGAGCCGTGAAAGCTTGCGGATGCTGTAGGCTTCTCGAGACCGGCTGCGGAGAATCCACCCGCGTCGTACCCGACGATTCTGCTTCCTTTGGCGGCACAGCGGCGGAGGGTTGCTCATCCGATAAGAGCTTGTCGTGGCGCGGAGAAGCCGTCGGTGCTTGACAAGCTGGTCGGACAGAATCAACGACACCCGCACCCTTCGCTGGAGACGCCTTCTCGGCCGCCCCCGAAGCTGCGCCGTGAGTTGCAGGTCGTTTCGGAACCTCACCCCCGTTGGTGAGGACGAGCGGAACTCGTGATGGGGAAAAGGACGGATCAACATCTTTCGACGACCCCGTTGCCTCCGAACTCGTGGCTTCGTTTGCCCGCTCGTCTTCTACGCCTGTGGTCGGCTGCTCCCCTCGCCCGCAATCACCAAGCGCCGCACGAGAGCCTCCATAGTTGGAGAGCGAGTCGGCTTCGTCGCAGGTTTCCTCTCCGTCCTCGTCGTTGGCAGCTACGCCCCTCTGCCGAACCGTCGTCTCGTCCGGTCGATCAACTCCGCTACCAGCCGAAGGACTCCGCGAAGATGGGCTAGGCACCCCGTCCGACGGCGATGTTCGCCCGGAACCGTGCTGCTGCTTCTGCTGCTGCTGCAGCTTCTGCCCGTTTACGTCCTTTAACCTGTCGTTGGCGCCCAGCAGAGGAACACTTTCGGCGTCCGAGACTTCGTTCTCGCTCCCTGAGTCGCCCAACTCCACCCCTACATCGGCACAAGAGCGATCGACGTCTGTTGCACTGGCTCCACGCGCCGGGAGAGGACGGAGGCTGCCCTCAAATCCCGAGCTTTTGCCTGTTCCGCCAAGGGTACCCTCGATCTCCTCGCCGAGGTGCTCACCTCCAAGTCCCCCTCCGCCCCCGTCCACTCCCACGTCTGTGCTGGTTCCCCCTTCGGCTGAGGTGCCACTGATTCCCGGCTTGCTTGTCGGGCAGGGAGGGTCCCCCGAAGACGCATCCAATACACCTTGGGTTTGTGGGGGTGATTGCCGCTCACCGTCCCGGCTCTCCTCTGGCATCGCGCGGGCATCCTTCCCGTGGCGGTGGCTCCCGGTTTCTCCACCCAAACTCGCATTGTCATCCTTACCGTGCTCGCCGCCCGCTCCTACGCGAACGCCCGGTCTAGCACCAACAGAACAAGCCGCTGAAGCTCCTGCGCGTGGGCCTCTCGCCTTCAAGCTCGGCGAACTCACCGCCGCTGTTGTCTCGGGGCCACCGGGCTTCAGGGTAGGCGGTGTGAGAATAACCATCGTGGTTGTCGTCGTCGTCGACGCTATCGGGGAGTGCGGTGGCGACGATTCGGCATCGAAGATGTCGCACGTATCCGGAAGGCCGACGGCAAAACTGAACCCGGCTTCTTCACGTTCAACGGCAGCTGCTTTCTCAGGCACGACCGACGGCGACGGCTCTGGGTTTTTCGCGGCCACGACTAGGGTGCCCCGTGGCGGCGTAGAGTCCCGGCGTTCAGATTCTGTACCTGGCGGCGAAGCCACGGCCGTGTTGGCAACGCTCCGCTTCAACGGCGCCGCCGCCGGGGTAGACCGCAGCTTTTCCCCCTCCGTGGGAAGCCTGACATCCACAATGTCGCCGGCTTTAACGGTGCCTTCCAACACCAACGGCGAGGAATTACGCGGCTTGGTGACGGCGGCCGCAGGCGGAAGCTTCTCTCGCAAGGAATGAACGCTTGCTTCCTCCTCCTGAAGACAGGAACCTTCCTCCTGAAGACCGGGACCTCCCTGGCCGGCTTCGGAAGGGGCAGCGCAGGCGCGCAGCGGCGACGGTTGGAACCTGACGCGAGGTGTTCTGTTCCCGCCGGAGAAGGAGGAGGGGGAAGAGCTCCACGCGGCCGCTCGTTCGACCCCCACGACACCGACGGCAGGTACTGCTGCTGCAACCGACATACCAGCAGAGGAAGTCGCAGTGGCGGCTCCCCACGACCCCGATGCCGCGTTGTTCTCCTTCTCGGCTACTTTCAACGAACGGCAGGGGAGGGGCTCCGCGGCAGCGGGCATTGGCGGTGGTGGTGCTGCCGCTGTTGCTGCCCCTACGACCCCCTCGTTCTCCGGCGCCACCTGCCGCGCCGGCGGTTGCTGCTGCTGCTGCGGCGGCGGCAGCGCGGATGGGACCGGAATGGGGGCCACATTGTCCCCCCCCCCCTCCTTGTCGCCGATGTCGATGCCCCCCCGTTCATCGTCTCCGGAGGAGGCCTCAACGAGAGCCAAACCGCTGTCGGTGTCGCTGCTCTCCCGGTCCCGTGCGGCCTGCAGAGCAACGTGCGCCTGGTAGAGCCGCTCGCAATGGACTACCCAGTCTTGCACGGTGCTGTCCTGCTCATGACGATTGAGTTCAAGAGGAATAAAAGGCATAGGGAAAGTGGGGCGCAAGCTGATGCTTAGCAAATTCTTGTCTCTGGTAGCCTTTCTGGTACTGCCCTACACAGGTTTCGGGTGCCAAGTCGAGGGGATTTCTTATATTTGGGAATGATAATTTTGTTCGTTAACAGGGATGGTAAACAATGATATCATGGGAAAAACATAGAAGCGCGATCTTCTCGAGCGGCCTTGGAAACGGTTAGAGCTACAGCTCACCCACGGCCCGGCAAGGAACGTTCGCTTTGAACCGAACTATTGCTGCTGCAGTTGGTCTCCTTGGAGACGCAAGAACGTCTCTGCGTGCAAAACACCCACAACCAGTACAACCTTCTTCCTTTTTTCCACTCGGCGGAGATTCGTTACTGTTGCGTGCTTTGCACCAGGCCGGGTGGGGGATAGGTTTGCATCATGTTGTACGGTCGGAATCTCTGCGACAATACACCTCGCATCCCTACGATTTCACATGTAGGACGGGGCAAGCCTATCGATCCTTCGCCACTAAAATAGCAACAGACCAGCAATTGTCCTGTTTCGGGGGGTGTCTCGAGAAGCCTCGAACTTGAGGAATGCTGCTCACCGTGAGAGCCATCTTCAGGGTATCCTTTTGCCACGCGGGGTTCATGCAGTCAGGGCACGAGTTCCTCTCGGCTAAAGCATCGTCGATGCACTCTCGGCAGAAGCTGTGTCCGCAGGGAAGGTTGTAAGTGTCGCTCAGAAACTCGTTGCTGCGGCAGAGGAAGGGCAGCAGGGGGTGGCGAGGGGGGTGACAAGGACAAGCAAGTGTGCTTGTAATATGTTCTCGTCTCGTCGTTCAGCACTGTATGGTATGGAAGTGATCCCCCTGGAGTGGGCTCATGAGAGCACAGTATCAGCAAGGGGGAAGATGCAAGATGATCGTAAAAGCAGGCAGCAGGACCAACCCACAGCTGGCTGCTAGGTGCGGTGTGACGTTTCCCCGGCTCAAACAGATCACAAATCTGACGTGTTATCGACTCGAAGAGCCCCGCGAACCTCAACGAACCAAAAAGAACACCTGTATGTAGAGTCTTCATGCGACATGTGTATATCAGACAAGTCACACAGGAGAAGGTGCGCCGCCGTCACCTCGATGCCTGCCTTCAATTTTCAATTTTCAACGCGGCAAAGGTTCAGCAGTCCCTTCCCTGTTACAAGTGCGATGCATCCTCACGAATAAATCGCTTTCCACCAAAGAATTTTAGCTTGTTATTGTTCGCTTCAGAGAGGGGTTCGAGCCCGCAGCCTGCTGCCACTGGATACAAGATTACCCACGTCCCAGGCAAGTACGACCCGTTACTGCTGGGTACCAAGATCATCTGCATTTTGACTCGAAGCAACAAGCTGACCTCCATAGATGCCACGGCAAGCCACAGGGTAATAGGGCACCGCAGGTTGCCTTAGATACCACATCCGCGGGACGGGCAGTGTCGAAAGCTCGAGTACTCCCGACGACGACCATGCCAAAAGCAAACCATACGTTGTCCGTAGGCCACGACATCTACATTACAGGAGTTGGCCACTGGGAAGGCCCGCTCAGTACGCTCCAATAATCTTGAAACGGCCGTTTTTGCTCAAAAGGAAAGGCGTGCGCCAGCATGGTCGCCGTGACAACTAAGGGAAAGGTCGGTTCGGGAAAGGAGATATAAAGTAAGAAAGCCACTTTTCGTGTTGCAGCAAATGCTGCCCATCTCTGGTTGATAATGTGCCGAGCGGTTGGTGCATCGCGATTCACAACGAGAGATTTTGAAAATGGACATGTGTGATTCTACCGTGCCAATTATTGAAACAACGGCAGAATACTCGTTGACTGTTCCACTCACCATATACTGCACAGTAAGCCTTTCCTGAACTCCCTAACGTTCTCCATGGCTTGGCGGTCGCTCTCCTTCTCGAAGGAAATCATCCCAGCAGCCCTAAACAGCCAACACTGGGCCGGTTGCCTTGCTCTGATCGAAAATCAAATTAGCAATAAGAGTTCGCAGCTGATGTGATGATGATCAAGTCGAGCTCTGGCAGCCTCCGGGTGAATGGCTCCGCACCCGCACAGTCTGAAGCCCGTATAGCTCCAGTAGTGAATGACCACGAGCTTTCTCTGCTCTCCCCCCTGTCCCTGCTTTGTCCCGGCCCCACGCGTTTTTTAAAACCTGTGAGGAAGTGAGCTCCCCCCTTTGAGAACCAAATCACACGATACACCGGAGCCCCCAAGGAAGTGAGACCAGCGGGACGCCAGGCCGGCGGCACAGGCAGGGGGGTGGACACAGATTCCGGATCAACGAGAGGAGGAACGACAGCAGGGGCATCGGGGAAGGGTGAGGAGCTATGAAATAGCGTCTCACGATGGGATCGCGTGCTACTTTGGTAGTTGGTGATAGGCTCTGCCAGCTTGTATATCTGGCTTGCTTCTCCGCACCCAACATAGACCCTGTTCAGGCTGAGGGTGGCTATTTGGCAAAAGCTTGCGTGTTACCGCACGCGGTGCTTTCCTCTTCTGCCGGGAGTCCCTTGCGAGCACAGAATGTTGATGATATGCTGCGTTCGGTGGCTTTTGCAAACTGCTCTGTGTAGTGGACCAAGTACGCTAGAGACGAAACCAATCTTTGTTCCATATTACAACACACCTTGGAAGTTTGACAACCGCTTGTTACAAGCACCCGTCACACGCTCCACCTGGCTGCGCAATCCCCACCGCCGAACCATCGGGTGTTGATGGCAAAAAGGCAAAATGGCAAGTACCCGACACGCATTGCCCACCTTTCTCTGCTAGTCCTCACCTAGCCTCAGCGTACCAAACGAGACGTAGCGGTACAGACGAATGGTTTGCAAGACGACATGTGGCGCACAACGAGATGCCGTGGAGTTGTATCGTGAATCCCTCCGCTCCGGGTCTGCTGATGGGTCTACTGGTGTAGTGTAGTGCTAAGCTGAGTCTCCTCATTCCTCATTTGTGGAAGAGTGTAACGGGTATTCTGCCAGGTAGGTCTGTCCGCTGTAGCTGGTACTTGGCGAACTGCTTCAGCTGCGTATGACAACAAGCTTAACCTTCCGCGGTCTTCTTGGAAAAACCAGGACGAATTCTGTAATGCCCCATGCACGCTACGCTACTGCTGTACAAACTCCCGGAGCGGGAGGCAGCGAGGACCACTACTATATATAGTGACAGACGGCGAGGGACGGATCGTTTGTCTGAACCTCAGTGTGTTATAGGATTTTTTCGCAGGGCATGCATTCTCTGGTTGATCGTCCAGGGAGAAGTGTGCTTCCTTCTTATATTCATCAAAATCCGTTCCGAATGAAACAATTGATCGAATGACACAGTTATGCGTGTGGGGCGCACACAGGACATGGTGATATTTGTACCAACTGGCCTGAGGGATCCCCCCTCCCCCGCGCGCGCTTAGCCTTCCCTCTCGCTCTAGCGCGCAAGATGCAAAACCCATACAACCCTCCCCACCTACGTTTGTTACCCCCCCAGGAACGATTGGCCATCGGTGATCGGTCCTGTGGGAACAATGCTCCGTCCTCTCGAGGACGCGTGGTCAATGGTCTAACCGCGAAGACATGCAAAACATAAGAGTACGCCCCCCCCCCCGGTGTTCGCCATCGGGGTTGGGTTTTCGTCGCTTGGCAACGACGTTGTAAAACAAGCCAATTCACTTCGTGAACTCGGCAACCAGGTTACCGTTTTTTTTTTTACCTCCGTTTTTTTTTTTGGCGGTAACCATAATGGTGGTCGAGTAGATCATGTTGTGCGGGGTGGAGAACCCTCACTCCGCGCAAGGGGGACCATCGCACCACGTTGTGTTAAAGTGGTCAAGCACCCTCAAGGCAGTTACACAGTGCTTACAACTGTCTCTGGAAGTGAAAGCACCAGAAAATAAATTAAGTCATACGCAGCTGTCATCCGTACGCAAGGAAGTAAGCACAAGATGCCGAACACCCTTAGCAGGATGCAGCGCACCCTTCATGCGACTCGCCGAATATCTCACGGCGCTTCGCGCTTGGTGATGTGAGAGCCTGGTCCGGTGAGAACCCGGCGTGCTCCGTCCCGGCTTTGTAGGGATGCGAGGTCAATGGTCTAACGACTACGGCATGCACGACTATGAGTACACCCCCCACCTACGTTTGTTGTTGCCGTCCCGCCGCGGCCTGTAACGATTTTGCGGCAAAAACACGAACCTCAAGCCCGCACCTACGTACGCACAGCCGTTCACTCTGGTGTGCAAGCCGAGTTTCGCCGCACACGTGCACCTTGTCGCTCGCTTCAAGGGACACGGAACCCCTGTCGAGGCGCCCTGGCAGTTCCCAAGTTTCAAGCAATTGTGCGGTTCTTCCTCAAAAACTATGTTACCCGCTCACACCTTGCTTGGTGACGTAAGAGCTTGGTCCGCCTGTGAGAACCCGGCGTGCTCAGTCCCTCCCGGCTTTGTAGGAATGTGAGGTCAACGGTGTGCAACGACAACGGCATGCATAGCTATGACCTATGAGTACAACCCCCCCTCCCCCCAACAGCGGCTTGCATGTGCTACATATTCCTCGCGTATGCATCAACCCCACGTTTCCCCGAACCCGCTTCCAAACCCAACCCCCGCAAGGGACGGAGACACACCATGTCCAAGCCCGAAGACGAGCTCGAGTTCATCAACGTAGTGGACCACGGAGCGGCCTCGCAGTCGGCCAACCTGGTAGGGGGAGATGGCGGCGGGGGTCGAGGGGGAGCGGGGGGGCAAGGG
>CACKRE030003836.1:34083-51551 GCA_902602495.3 Ectocarpus sp. CCAP 1310/34
GGGGGGGGGGGGGGGGGGGGGGGGGGGGGGGGGGGGGGGGGGGTTGTATGCCTCAGCGGGTAGACCATTGATCATACGTCCTCGGGAGAGGGTTCGGTAAGAGCCGTACGCCCGTTTGAACGCGGCAAGCATGTGCATCGCCAGGGATGGATGGCGGAGGGAATGGATGCGAAATGCGTGAGGGGGTGCTCATGTTTTGCATGACTTGTAGCAGTTATGACATTCATCACGCGTCCATAGGAGAACGGGGGGACGGGGGGACGGGGGGTCGGCGCGTATGTGCCTTTACGAACGCAGCAAGCGTGCGTATCGCCAGGGATGGATGGCGGAGGGATTGAATACAACAAATGGGTACTACCGTACATGAGGGGAGATTTGACTCTGCGTACGTGTGTTTTTTTTGCTCGGCAACGAATGATACGGCTGTAAATCGGCACCGACAAGACGCGAACTGAGGGCGGCGGCAGAGGAGGGGTGACTTCCAGCAAGTGCGTCGGAAGTGAAAACACAAAAACAGAATCGACGATACGACGCACAGGCGACAGAATTCACAATAAGCAGCCTTGAGTACAAAAGAACACGTCACGCGAGTACAAACAAGCAAAGCTAGGCTAACCCTAACACAGCAGACTGTTGCCCCCAAAAAACAAACAGTCGTAAGAAGGCGACGCCGGACGACATGCTCGGTAGAACAAACAGAAACACAACACACAAACACACACACCCGAGAACAAGGAGCAACAGCATAAGCATCAGCATCAGCATCAGCGGAGAGGAAAACCACCAGCTCACCAAAACAACACCGTAAACCCCGTCCTGTGCCTAGACCACAACACTCGCGCCAGCAAGCCCAACAACCCCATACCGACCCAGAGACACCGCCGCCGTCTGTCGAACTCTTGTCTTCCCTGCAAGCTTCGTTTTTCGCCTATCTTCTCTTCTCTCACCTGAGCATTCGCAAGGACCTTCTGCAGGCTGAGGTAGGCGTCCCCTCGGAGGTTGATGGGCGTCGGGGGAACCCGCGGACGGCACTGTCCGGTGGGGAGTTTCTCCTGGTCATCGGCCACCAGGAGCGAGGTAAGGGGGACACCTCCCACCTGTTCCAGAGAGAGAGAGAGAGAGATGGGGGGGGCGGGCGGGGGGAGGTGGAGAAAGCACAGGCGACAACCGCTGTTTTTCGTCAGTAAAAACGAGATAACAAAATAGAACGAGAACACGCAGAGGTGTACTATGTCACACCACGTCGCGCCATGCAAGACGCGCGCGCGCGGGGGAGGGGTGTCTTCCGTTCTTTTTGGCAGAATTATTCCTCAAAAGACAACAACGGCCGCAGCATCAGCGTCGAGGGGCGTCTAGAGGACTTTACTGCTCTACTCTACTCGCGAATGTGTCGGTGTGTGTGTTCGTCCCATCTATCTGGCGCCGGTTTACAGGCCTGTCGGCGTCTACACCTGACGTGTCAGCCGGGGTCACAAAAGAGGAAGAGGTCATACAGGAGTTTTTTTCATTTTTTTTTTGTTGTGTGGCGAATACCGCAAGAAAACAGGGAAACAGCACTTGTGAAACAGTCACGAACCCTCATCGCGGTGCCGGGCAACAACGGTCGCCAGACCACCCACAGGGACCACGCGGTGATCATTCAGACCTACAATCTTGTCGGTGAGAGCTCAACAAAACCTCCAAACCCACGCTCCAAAAGAAAAGTCACAACTCCCTTCCAAGAACACCGTGATTCAAACATATATCCCTGCCACTTCCATGGCCCACGATCTGTCGACGACACCATCCTACAGACTGCAGTAGCCAAGCCCCCCCCTAACCCTTGAGTTACCGAACACACACACCTTCCAGCCCTCCACCGGCTCCTTGAGGCCGGTCACGGTTGCGAGGTATCCGCTCATCCTGCGGTGCATGAGGATAGCCACCGCTCCTCCGAGGGTGAACGCGTAGTCGCAGTCAAAGTTGCTGCGAGGCATCGATACCATCGCGTTGCCGCAGATATACAGCAGAATCGCAATCGCGGAAGCAGAGGTCCAACAGAAAGAGGCACGCGAGGACAGGAGGGGCACTCACGTCAGCGCAAGAGTGTGCCGCAAAAAAAGGTGCTTTTTTGAGCGTCGGTGCTGATTCGGTTGTCGCCGCCGCACGCCTTCGTGAAAACCTTTCTGTTGTCAGGGGAAATTGTTCAACCTTTCATCGATTTTCATGGACAATGCTTCGGGCGGACCCGAAGCACGGCCATCCGATGGAAAGGACGAGCAACATGGGTCATGCCAGGAACAAACACTATAAGGTCGACATCAAGCGGTTGCTTCGCTACTCTCGAGCTCTCCAACTCGGTCATCACACATGACCAAAACCAATGCACGCAAGTCACAACGAGCAATTGCCACGCATATGCGTGCAGGGGATGCGAAGCAAGCAGCAAAGGCTGAACCCAACATGTTGAAAAAAAAAAAAAGGATAACAAAAAATGGACAAACAAATAAATGTACACGACGCTTCGGCAAGCAGGGTAGTAGGCGAGGAGGAAGGATAGGCTGGCTTACCTCGGGAGGGCGCTCCGGGCCTGGTAGCCGAGGTGGCTGCACACCGCAGAGAAGTTCCCCTTGTAGCTCCCGGCCTCCTTCCTCCTTCGCAGCTCCTCCTCAACGAAGCAGACCAGCATCTTCTCGGTCTCGATCTGGGACAGCTGGACGCGGTGGTTGCTCTGTCTCTCCAGGCACAACTGGAAACAAAAAACATGGTACGACATCAAGAAGAGCGAGCAAAACGGCAAAAGAAGATTTGAAGGGAAACGAGGGGGGGGGGGAGAGGAGATGAGGCCTCGGAGGACGGATCGGATGTTACACGTAGGTCTTGCACTCTGTATATACTTGGACGTGTGCAACTTACCCACCGCACAGAGACGCTCATGTGCGAGCTCATGAACACCGCAGCTCTCGGCAGCATCAGCATCAGCATCGATCCAACCCATGCACCTCGATGGTGCACCACAGCTTGACCTTGTCAAAAGCGAACCCTCTCAACAGACCCCGCCAATCGCTGGACCTTCGCCCCCTCCTCAGAGCAAAAAAAAAAGGCAACACCCAAAAACAAATTTTACGACGACAACGTACCTCTTCCTGGATAAACGCCGGCAGCGACGCCAGCAAGGCCTTGCTCCAGACCGTGAGCCGCTCCTGCACCTCCTCCCTGGACAGGGTGTTGGACGACGACTCGGGCCCGGCGTGCTCCACGTACAGGGCGTCGATCTCCTCGATCAGCACCTCCATCTCGGGGATCGCGGTAACGAGACCTTCGGGGATCTATCAAAGAAACAATCGTGTTGGATTTACGTTGGAACGCCCCCACACACACATAAAAACGAGGAGAGGAAACGCAAAGAAGGGTGGAAATTAGGCGGAATCCCGATAGACAATACAAAGGGGACTGCGATCGTCGTGGCCAACGCCCTTTTAAGGGTCAATCACCTCACTCCGATCTACCACACATGTTCAAAGGACAAGAGGCTCGTCTTTCTCTTTCTATCCCACCCCCATCTCGGAGAAGACGGTAGCTGTATCGGGGAGTAGGAAGTGGTTTGAAATGGGGGGAAGTAATATCGTTAGAACAGATAGACTAGGAAAGACATTTTCGAGCCACCTTTGGCAAAGTAACAAAGAACGATTTGCCATCGGTGATCGGTCCTGTGGAAACAATGTTCAGTCCTCTCGAGGACG
Source organism: Ectocarpus sp. CCAP 1310/34 (assembly GCA_902602495.3). Lineage (NCBI taxonomy): Eukaryota > Phaeophyceae > Ectocarpales > Ectocarpaceae > Ectocarpus > Ectocarpus sp. CCAP 1310/34. Next base: position 37,806 of record CACKRE030003836.1, read on the forward strand.
CGTGGTCAATGGTCTAACCGCTAAGGCATGCGGAACATAAGGAGAGGTAACCAGAAACGGGTAACACGGGTGGATTATCACCATTCCAGGGTACACTTGGAAATCAACACGACACCAATCTCGGACAGCAGTCGCCGAAGATCGCGGCGAAACCGACAAACCGCTGTGTCCTGTGTCCTGTAGCTCGGAAGCATGATGCACGAGGCAGCAGGTCGTGCCCGTTTTCCTCTCTTTCTGTGCCTGCCTCACTCTCTCTCTGTGCTTTTGCGCATCAGCACAACACCGAACGAACTCGCGCGTCAAGGTAGTCCGACCCTCTGTTGAGAGGGGCTGGTATCCTATGGAGGTGCCCATGAATGATGAACGAGCGAGCGTTGGTGGTGTTTCTGGTTGTTATTTATGTGCGGTACACGGGTTTTCTGCGGGTTCTATGCTAGAGCGTCGGGCACCGGGATTATGATCATGTCTGGGTACAGAATCGACCTCCTCCGGGTACACCAGTAACCAATGTCGGTCACACCAAAGGGTCCTAATTTCAGCGGTAGTTGTACCCGACGGAGGTTTCTCCAGAAATGGGTACGGTAGTTCTTCGGCCAATCAGCTGACAGCCTGGAGGTGCAAGCGTGTTGATTTCTGACTGTACCCTAAAGTGGTGATAAAGTACCCGGGTATATTGGGGATCCAATCCCTACGGTCGGGAAGAGAGGCGAGGAAGCTGACATGGCAGTATCGCATGTGCGGGATGGGAGAGGAGAGGTTGCCGAGAATTGTATGGGAGGCGAAGTGGGCAAACAAAAAGAGGGGTAGACAACCCACGGAATGGGTCAAGGTTGTAGAGGACGTATGGAAGGGGCTCGACATCGACGAAGATGAAACGCTGGAAACGGAGGGTCTACAGGGGTTCAAGGAGAAGATATCTGTTGCTTGTGCCGAGAGAGAAGAACAGAATCTGAGGAAAGAATCCAAGGATAAGGAGGGTCTAGAAATGTACGGGATGTTGAAGTAAGGAATAAGGTTCAAGGACTACCTACATGGACCAATGGATGCAGGAACAAAGGGTAAGGTCAAATTCAGGACCGGGGACATGGGCCTTCGAGAACGTCGACGAAGACATAGGACGGTAGACGACGAAGACGACGAGTTCAAATGTGATTGTGGCTTCGAATGCGAAGACCGTGTTCAGGTAGTCGCGGAATGTCCGTGGTACAAGAAGGAGAGGGAAGTGTACGTGACTGAGCTGGGAAAATTAGAAGGGACGTACAGGGAGATGTTCGAGGCATGGGAATAGAGAGGAAAGTGCGGTAGCTGTACTGGGGCATAGGAGGTGGGTTGAAAAGGCGGGAAGGGATATCGTTAGGATAGACAGACCAGGGAAGACATTTTTGAGCCACCTTTGGCAAAGTAGAAGGGAACGATTGGCCATCGGTGATCGGTCCTGTGGGAACAATGCTCCGTCCTCTCGAGGACGCGTGGTCAATGGTCTAACCGCTAAGGCATGCAACACATAGTAGTACCCCCCCCCCCTTTCCCCTCCCTCATCTCTCTCAGGCATGATCCCGCTCTCTCCCTGTCACCCCCCACCTCTCGTTCGAAAATCAAGTACACCCTAGCACACAAGCACGAGGCACGCGCGCACAGCTTACCACGATGGTGCCGAAGTTCTTGCCCTTCTCCGAGCGGGCCTGCACAACGTCCGAGATCTCCCGCACGATGTCCTGCAGCGACCAGCGCTTGGCCCTCACGTCTTCCGCAAGCAGCACCATGTTGGGGTGCGTCTGCATCGCCACCTCAAGCGCAATGTGGCTGGGGTCCTGTTTTGCGCATTTTTTTCGCGGTTGGATGTCGGTGGGGCGCCGTCATTGACGTGATGTGGGAGGGGGGGGNGGGGGGGGGGGGAAGGAACAAGCCGTCGTGGACTGGACTCGCGGATGGCATCCAACGACATGCGATGTCACATGGTTTGCGGAAGAAACAAAGAAGTGGTATTCATCACCTTGAGATATCAAACTCACCACCTGAACCTTCTAATGGATCGCTCAGGACTCGAGGAAGAAAAGAACAATTCCAGAATATTCATCCCCATTCGAAAGACATACAAGTTGGGAAGGGTCGTCTCAGCCCCCAAACATCTCCCCAACGCCACGATCTACCAAAAAGTCCACCACCACTACCAATGCCACGCACCTGTCCCATGAGGCGCATGAAGTACCAGTACTTCCTCGCGCTCGCTCCGTCGATGGCGGTGTTGCCCACCAGCTGGGAATACACCTTGACAGCGGTGTCGAACCCGACGGCGCTCTCCTGCAGTGCACGGCGGGTGGGAGGGCGGGCAGGGGAGCAGCGCCACAAGCACAGCGAGTCAAAACCATGAGCAACAACAACGACCCACGCAGTCATTATCCCGCATGAAGTTGGCAAGGCCTGGTCTCTACCCCTGCTCCTCTCAGTCCCTTTAGCTTCTCGAGTTTCCACTTCAAGAAGGAAGCAAGGCCAGCGCTCTGGTTGGTGATGCTTCATGACGGGAAATTTCGCCCCTTCTGCGTACACGTTCCAACAAAAGAAGGACCAACGCTGGACGCTTGCTTGAACTAATCAACATATTCCCGACACCGACAAGAGCACGCAACAGATGACGGCAACCACAAGAGCGGAAACGGCCAAAGCCAAGAAAAACTTTATGCCGCGAGTTCGGTCTGTCCACCCCGTCAATTGACTCACCACAAAGTTGTTCTTCATGCCGCCGCTGATGGTGCAAGGCACGCACGCGACGCTGGTCTTAATGCCGGCGGTGTGGAAGTACTCCGACAGGTACGCTGCGTCGGTAGCAGTGGTGTTGCCCCCGATCACCTTGGCAAGTACAACAAGACCGGGTGACACATCAGAACAAGTCGCATGTGTAAATGTGTCGGTTGTTGACGTCGCAAGGCAAGGAACAGACAGGCGAGGAGAGCGACAGAGAGAGAGAAAGGAAGAGAGGTTCGTGGTGGGCTTCCGGGCACTTCAAGGACACAAAATAAAAATACTGGTATGGTGATGACGAAATTACTATTTACTGGCAACAACAACAACAACACCCCACCAACAGGCTAAAAACGATAAGACGCTAGAACATTCCCCAAAGAGGCACCAAAAAGCCACGAACGCCAGAGCTACCAACAACTTACAACCAGCCCATCAAGGTCCAGCGCCGCGCAAGCCTCCTTGGCCTTGGCGAGCTCCGACTCGGTGCGGATGGAGTCCCGGCTGCGCCCGAGGAGGTCGAACCCGCCCTGGTTACGGTAGGCGTCGAGGAGCTCGTCCGTCACCTCGACGGTGGACTGCTCGAAGAGACCGACCGTGCCTCCGACCACGCCAAGCACCTGCGAATTTTTGTGTGTGGTAGGCATACATAGTGTCAGTATATCAGAATCGGAATCTATTGGGGTGGTGTTGTGTCCCCACACGAAGCATGTCAAAGCGTCTAGGTGAGAGCTGCAGACCTGATGCAACTGCGTGAATCGGTCTGCAACGTTGGTTGGATTATTGGAACCCATCGCATGGCGTGACAGGGCGTGCGAGACCGTTTCGTTTGACAGAAACTGTGGGATCTCGGCATCAGCGAGACCTGCCCCCAAGTTAGCAACACAACTCACCACGTCGCCACGCGGAGACACTCAAAAGAGCCCCCATACAAGTGGCACGGCAAACGCGCATCATGACAAAACAGGCACACAAAGGTAAGCCAGCAGCAGCATGCATTGCAGTGTCATCGACCCCCGAGATTACGTCGTTGGCAGTCTAAAAAATGAATCACACCGACGTTGTCAACAACCCACACGCGCGCGTGCATTATATCTCGGACCCGTGTAGACACTCATTCAGATCCCCCCCCCCAAAAAACAGCATACTACGGGGACTCCCCCCCCATGTTCGCCCCGCCGTCTCCCTCACCGTGCTACCCGTGCCCTTGAGGTACTCGTGCAGCCCCCAGATGATGTTGTGGCCCCCGGACGCCTGGCGCCCCGCGAAAAGCACCGCCACGCGTACCGGTCCGTTGGGGTCGCCGCCGTTCACGCTCCCGTTACTGCTGCCGCTGCAGTTGCTCATGATGCTGCCGCTGCCGCGGGGGTCGCCGTTCACCGAGTTGGCCGCCGGGGGGGAGGTCTTGGTGGTGACCTGAACCAAGCAGAATGACAAGGGATAGCGTCCAGGACCACCGGGCGTGTTCAAGCCATACCGAACGCACAGGCCATCGACCATGTATGCAAACACAGGTCTCAAAAAGTGCTTCAAGTGCCACAATCGCGAAGCAGTAAAGCAAATCGCCTAGCGCTTGAAATCGACACACCGATCTTCTCGTTTCTCGCCCCTGTCCTTACACGTGGCGGTCCTTGAAGCTTTAAAAACCTCGGATAACGTCGTGCACCATCATCGTTTATGGTCAAGTACCACTTCTTACCTGGCACAGGGCGCACACGGCTGTAGCGACAACACCAGCAGACCAAAATATCATTTACCCCTTGGGTGTACAGTGCCAGTGCTCTCGCCGGTTTGTTCGCTTCTTGCCATAATTTCAGTACAATAATCCCACGCAAACTGCCAGGACTGCTGCTGGTTATGGCTCCGTTTCCGTGTGCCTTTCTATCGTCTCCCTCCCTCCGCATCCTCCTTCGCACCCCGTCTCACCTGCAACAGCCTGGCGCCGTAGGTGCTCGGGAACATGCGCTCCAGAGGGCCGCGGTCCGCTTGCCTGCTGCTTTGCGACCGCTCGTCTGCCTCAAGCTCGACTCCCTCGAGCGACCTCGACTTCAAGCAGTCGGGCACCTAAAGGGCCACAAGAACAAGAAAGCGTGCGAGGCGAGGGAGGGAAGGAAGAGGAACGTATTTCAGCGGCGCCCGCGCCCAGCGCACCCCCTTCAAACGATTCGGGCTTTCATTAAAGTTTATTCAATGCTTGTAGCCAGTTACTTTCGTCAGGAATGTGAACCTGCAGTGTTCCCGCCCTCAGTCCCGGCTGCCGCTTGACATAAAAAGCTCTTATTACGAAAGAACAAAGAACCGAACGGAAAAAAATCATCCTGGTGGATACTGTTGTAGAGAGAAGCACGACAAAGCATCTCATAACACAATTGGCTCGCCTCTGCACAAGTGACCAGCACTGCCGCCGCGTGCGGTTGTGCCCCTTTCTGTTGCCACTGTTTTTGTTCCAAAAACACTCATCAGACTAGCGGTAGACATTTACCACATGCGATGCACCCGCCTCGTGCAGCAGTGCCCCAAAACACCATTTTCTGAAAAACCGTGGTGTCACGTTTGCGCTACTGGGAGAACCTGCTTTGCCTTGTTCTCCCCAACCCCAACCATGGGCCCAAAAGGAATAACATGCAGCAGCAGTTACACGGAACAGAGAGACACGGTACCACGACTAATACCCGACACAAACGGCGCAAAAGATTAAATTTAACACACTAGGCGCACGACCCAACCCAACGGGGCACAAAATCACAAACATAATAGATGCTGCACCTTAGGCTCGTAGTCGAGACGGGCGCGCTCGACAAGGCTGCGGGTCGCCTTTGTGGCCGGGCGGAACAAGAACTTGCTCGCACCCATGGCCACCGGCTCCGGGGCGGCGGTCTCGGAGAGGTCGCACTGGGTCAGCGCCTGGTACAAAGTACAAGGTGAGATGGAGATTGAGATTGAGAGAGGGAGATACAGCGGCAAGACAGAAAGCCATCGAGAGAGGGGGACAGACAACAAGTAGAGAGAAAGGGGGGGAGGGAGGGGTTGCGAAATGGAAGAGTTATTTGCCTCTAAAAAGTTCATAGCCCCGCTCGCTGTGCGTGCTCTGCTTCACGGGTCTGTCAAATCATATCAGAAGCCAAAAGCCAACCGACCGCACCACCAAGACCGACCTATTATTGCACAACCATCACACACACACACACACGCACACACTATTGGATTGAACCGAGCGATTTCCCACCATGTACAACAAACAAACAAGTTATCGTCATTTTGGCCGTTGACGGTGCTATTGGTGTCTTTGGTGGTGGTTGTGGTAGTTTTTTTGGGTGTACTTTCATGTCCGTGCCGATGCTGTTGCTTCAATTACGTGAGGGGGTGCTGAGTTGCGAGCTAGAACTGTCCGGCACGCAGCACGCTGTGTGGGCGTAAAGTTTCTTATTTTGGACGGGGTGCTTTGGTTGGCTACGCATGAAGGCCACGGTAATGTGCGACGTAGCCTTCGTGGGGAGTCAACGGCCACACCGCGGGGAAGAACATACCACCAGCTTGTATAGTACTACTACTCATGGACCGCGTCTCACCTTCGCCTTTTCCCCTAGCAGCTCGTACATCAGGGTCATGTTCGCGTTACGGGCGCCCTCGCTGTAGAACTGGATGGCTCCTGCTCCCGCCGAAACGAAAAAAAACAAAATCAGGTGGTGGGGTGGGGTCACTCACGCACAGCATTCAGTACGTCCCGGCATAGTGGGTCAACAAAAAAAGAAAAAATATATGAGGTGTATTCAAGTTTCGAGACTGCCGACGCGTAAGGTCGTCAACACAAACGAGTCTCGCAAAAAGGGGGAGGGCTTCGATGGAGACGAAGGGTCCTTGGGATAGATGGATCATCTTACAGGGGTCCGTTCGACACTACCATGCCATACTATTGATCCAAGCGCGCGCTGGATGGACAGGGATCGACCTCATCGTTAGGATCGCCCCAGCGTTTTAAGACCCCGGAAGAACAACGGCACCCACGGTTCTACAACCCTCAGCCTACCGCCTTCTCGATGTCTCTCAAACGGCACCGCCACAAACAAAGAAAATCACTGAACAAATTCCGTACTAGAACTAGTACAACTCAGGGCATAGGCAAAGAGAAGACTCAAAATAAGACCAGTATCCAGCCGTTTTCTTCACTGCAAAGACCAAGACACCTAACACATCCCCTTCGACTTCCCTCATATACGGAACGGGTGATTAGTATTTTGTATTTTGGTGCTGTTATGCATATGTATCTTATATTGTCGAGAAAAACAAACGCACCGGGCGCACGGTACATGTCGTGCACCATCCACTTCTCACGCTCCGCCGCGAAGGCCTGGAAAGGCTGGGACCGAGGCCCGTCAAGCTCGACCAGAGCCTTCATGATCACCGGCTTGTCCTTGCCCTGGCCAAACGTTCGTCAAGCGAAACACAAACAGATGGACCAACACTTGTGTCAGCGGCGGGAGGAGATCGAACGAAAAACGACCAACCTTTCCTGACCCCCCGCCCCCCCAACTTTGAAAGCGAGGCGCGTGAGGGTCGTACAGACGGCACCTTGCGTGCATAACATGCGCCGGCATTCACGCACGCACGCACGCTACTGGGTATATGTTGCTCCGTGTACGTATACTGTAGAAGTGATAATGTTGCAATGTGTGTACATCTATCCACATGTGCTCATCTGCACGTGTATTTCGCTACCCACTCGTGGACCATGCGAACAAAAATCGTTCAATCCTGACAGACCATCTGCATCAGAGAGACGATACATGTGGTCGAAAAGCATCACGACAACAACAGCAGCAGCAGCAGCTCTCAGGGACTCGTGAAACATGCGCTCTTCCACCTTTCGCCTCTCCATGTGGCACATCATCGTGATGGGCACTCCGCCCACGGTCCAGTCCTCGATGGGCATGTCCAGGTTGTTGGCGCAGGCCATGAGGGCGTTCATCCCCTTGGACGTCAGCGCGCCTGGTGCGTCGCAGCCAAGTGCCCGACACAACGAGGCAAGAGATGAAAGCAAGCAGGCGTTCTAATAAAACGACAATGTCATCGGGATTCGGTTGACGGGGCGGGGATCAAGTACCCACCAAAACTTCTCGCTCTCTCAATCTGTGTCTAAAAATAATTATTTATCTTCCTCCTACAGCTTAATCTACTCCTGGTTCCAGCTTCCGCTCTTCCACTTTCCTCGGTCATCTCCATTCATACAAGAACATGTGTTTACAAAGCTTGCCCCATCTTCTTCTAACAGCAGCATCTAGTCCTGGTCTCATCTTCCTCCCCTTTTCTCTCGTTCCCTGACTGGCCATTTCGGGACCCGCAAGCAGCGGCACGCGCGCTCTACAAGGACGGCTGCGCGATACACACCTGACCTCCCTTCAGCTTCCCTTCCTCTGCTTCTCTCTCCCACCCACCCCACCCGTTCCGCCATTTCGAGGGATGCATGCGAACGTCAATGGTCCAACGACTACGGCACTCGTTTACAAAAGTACAACCCCAACCCCCACACTACCGCCACCAACTAACTGCGAAACTCACCAGCAGTGTATCCCAGCGCGTAGCAGTAGCTGCAGTCGAAGTGGCTGGGGAGAGCGCAGCGGCCCTCGTAGCCAAACGAGTGAAACTGCGGAGCGAACCTGCCGCCGTACTTGCCTGGGGGATGAGCAATGGTCGCGTCACACGGCAATCCAGTGGGAGAACGGGTCGCAAGAGGTGTATGAACGCTTCTTATATACTACGAGGGCGAACAACACCGACGGTAGCTTAGCGGCTCGAGGATCTGTCGCTTCTTGTCGTTGTGTAGTTTCCGTCCCACGTTTCTTTGACCTCTCTGTTTTGTTGGTGTTTTGCTCTCCTCTCTTCTCGACAACGGGTGGAAGGAAACAAACAACGTCTGCACCAAGAAAACAGTTTCAGTCCAACAAAACTAGACGCGCACTATTATTTCGTGCATGCTATCACCCGCGCAGCCACGGCCGTAAAATGGAAACTACCATGAGTGATTTATTTATTCTGCTCAAGCTCACCCTCAGCAGCGAGCTTCTCCAATTCCGCCTCCACGGCCTGCGCCAAGAGCACCTCCGTCTCGATCTTGGCCACTTGGACGTTGCCGTGCGGGTCGCGATCCAGTAGGAGCTAAGGATAGATTAGAAACACAAGGAACCGAGACGCCCACCCAAACAGCAGTGGCACGTCGTAGGGTGGCGGGTAGAGTGCGACAGGGAAAACGGTCAACAGGTAGGTGCGTTGGGGACCCACGCAGACGCACAAAATAGAGAGCAGCTGACCACACCAGGTTAACAACAATATCGATGATATATGATCGGAAACATGCGCAAAGCACCGTGGAAACGCTTTCCGAGCGGCCGCGAAGTGGGTGAGATGAAGATCGATCACGTTGTCAAGATGGCAGAGATAAACGCGCGTACTTGCTGCAACTGAGCAAAATATGGCGCTCTCCAGCGTGACACTCTCCGAACTTCTGCACATAATTACCGTGGAAAGTTCCGAATAGAACACGTAACCCGAACCGAACCAGCGGATACCGTACCTGCATCTTGAGGGACTGCGGCAGGTAGTTGAACACGTTTCGGTTGGCCGGCTGGAGTGCGGGTACCACGCCCTCTGCAAAACAACAACAGGAAGAAAGACAACTGTTTGTGACGTTGGAGCCCACTCGCATCACAAGATACATAGGCAGGGACTGGGTGGGGCATGTCCATGTTTCATGTCCAGAACAAGAAACACGATATTTTCAAAAGCGACATGAGAGATTGCTCCTGCCGACTTGTCCCGTCTTGCACACCTGATCTCTCTTCTTCCGCCAACTTGCCCCCCATCCCCTCGCAAGGAACACTCAATGAAGGGAAAGTACCTCCAAAACAAGAGCGTCCGATCCGAGGCTCTCCCGGCTGTTAAACTCGTGACACAAACCACCAATCTTCGTACGGTCGTGACGGGTTTTACCGGATTTGAGCCCACGTGACCCCGGTACATCCATCTTCCTCACCGATGGTGGTGGGGATGCCGCTGGCCAGCACGTCATTGATGTCGCTGATCAAGGCGTTAAACTCGGGGATGAACTCGATCAGACCCTCCGGCAGCATGACGACGCCGTAGTTCTTGCCGGCTCCCGCGCGCTTGAGAATCATCTCCACCAGATCGTCGACGATCTGCGTTCGTTGGATCGCGACCGCACGGGTTTATTCGTGTGCAAGAGGACGCCCCGGGTCAAAAGCGACAGGCACGCGCTCCCATTCTAGCACAGGCGAAAAATCTCGTTGGAGGGAGGAGCGGAACAAGAGAGACTCGCCTCTCTCCACAAAAAACTCTATCAGCTGTGTTGTCTGCGAGCTTCTCTTCAACCCGTGACAACAAGAAAAGTCACTACACACTCTCGCGTACATTTGCACGCCCATCGTCCCAAACAAGCCTCCCCACGACAACCAAGAAACAACAACGACGAGGCAGCAGGCAAGCCCTGGAACAAGACACACCTGCTTGAGCGACAGGCCCTTGGCCTCGACCTCCTCGCTAATGAGGCACACGTTGGGCCGCGTCTGCAGGGCGCACTCGAGCGCGATGTTGGACGCCGCCCTTCCCATGAGGCGGATGAAGTGGTAGTACTTCTGGGACGCCAGCGCATCGAGCTGCACGTTGCCGATCTCCTCGCTGTAGAAGGGCGGTAAGAAACGCCACACCATAGCAAAATAAAGAGATGGTCACACACTAAAATCAGGCAGCAGTGCAACGAGCTCCATGCGGACGCACGGCTCGAAGGTCATGAAATTTTAGCCAATCGTGACGCAGAAAGACGGGATTGGTGTCACCGCTACAATATATTATGAATGTCAGCTGCTTCATGCTTCCTAAAGCCCGTTGGGAGCGAGCAAGATGGCCAGACAAGTCAACGACAAGAACTACCGAAGAGACACAAGGAACAAAGAGCATAGGGTGGCCTAGTCAGTGACATGTTTGACTGATACGATGGTTAGTGCAGCCACGTTGATTGAAGAACAAACGCATTATAGCATTCTGCGATGCCCATTCCTCGAACTTTATCATTACCCGCTGACACTGACGGCTATTGTCGGCCAGCGTGGTCGATGCATGTTCAAGAAACACGCCCACACACATGAGCGACTGGGTGTCTCTTATAGGAGACGACCTCGTGGCCTTCAAGATGGCAGACGAAAAGGAAGGGGGGAAATGGAAAGAGAGCGCCAAGGACCCGGAGGTGTGGTACAACAAGGTCGAGGACGGGGCGGCATGGCTCATGAGGAAATGGCACAGGCAGGAGGCGGAAGCGTCCGCGAAGCGCCAGCGCGCGAGGGAAGCAGAAGCAGAGAGTACGGCCATCTCAGGACCGAAGAAATAGAGAGTCGGGGAAGCGGCGGTGGGGGGGAAGAAACGGCGACCGGGCACTGCTGTAGAAGCGAGTAGGGCGGCCGAGGCAGCACTTGTGCCGAACTATGTACCCGGCTGATGCTGTTGCGCCCTGTTTCCCTCTCTGCTGTATGCTTTACTCCTTCATGCATGCCCTCTGTATTGCCTTCGGCCTCTGTGCTGTGTTTATTTCTGTTCATGTCCTCCCTGCTGCCTACTCTGCTGTGGTGGGTACCTTGATCTCGCTCTTGCTGTTGCTTTTGTTTTTGTACATCTGGCTGTCTGCCCATCTGCCGCCTCTTTGTCCTGTTTGCTCCGTTACTTCCATGCCCTGGTGCGTAGTACCTGGTGCTGGTACACTACCCTTTGATTTTTTCTTTAGGCGGGTGTGGGAAGCGTCCTCCTTTGTTGTTGTTTTTGTGTTCTTTTGATCGGTTTCCGAGGGCTCTTTTCTCGGACGGTCGGTGCGGTACCTGTTCTTTTGTTTCGATCATTTGGTTTTCTTTTTCCGAGTGATCTGTACCCTATTTTTGATTTGCTTCCCCGCGGCGTCGTTCGTGCCGGGTTTTGAGACCACGGGCTCCCCATTTTTTGTGGACTATAGAGCTACTGTGAGAAACAACGACAACAAACAACAACATACGCACCTGAACGTCTTGGCCGCAGTGTCGAAACCGAAGCTGATGGGCACGTACTCGTTCTTGAGGTCACCGTCGATGGTCTTGGGGCAGCCGTTCACCTGCGATCAGGAACCACGAGCAAGGCCACACCAAAAACCATGAGCCATTGTCAGCCAACAGACCAAGGAATAGCAGCAGTAGCAACAACAAGAACATGAGACTTACACTGAAAGATTTTCAGAACAACGGCATCCACATATGCATACAACGACGCAAGCAACCACACCTTCGTCTTGCAGCCGCTGGACTCGAAGTACTCGGCGAGGATGGCAGCGTTCGTGTTAGAGTCGTCTCCGCCGATCACAATGAGTCCATCGAGGTTCAGCTCCTCAGCCACCTGGCGACGACCAGACAGGTGAACGCACGGCGAATGGAACTTTGCATGCCCTGGACGTAAGAGACAGAGCTAACCGTTAAAATAGGAGTAGGAAGCCGCCCACGTTAACCGGCTCCGACAATATTCCACAAAAACAACGCTGATTACGCTTGCAATATTGGTTAATGATTGGGCCGCGGGACAGGCCAAGGAAGACCTATGCATACGAGGCAGACGCAACAGACTCCAAACGCATCCATGGTGCCCATCACTCAACCTCGGCAGCACAGCGGGGGAACGAGCAGCAGAAAAGAACAAAAAAAAAATGGCACACAATTAAGCGTGCCTCAGCGCCAGATGTCAAGAGGGATTTGCACAGCTACATTACCTTCTTGGAGGCCTCCATCTGCTCCTTAGTCTCGATCTTGTCGCGTCCCGACCCGAGCATGTCAAACCCTCCCGTGTTCCTGAGAGAGGTTGCAGCAAACGGGGGAATTGTCGGCGATTGGTCACGGGCAGCAGCGTTTGAGAGCTCGGCCGGGTACCGCTGGGAGACAAAAAACACGGCTCTGACGCACACAGACTATTGTCCTCCTATGGGTACTGCCGATACCGCTTCAAGCACGCCCAATCCGGCAAGTCCCACCGGACCACCAAGCTCTCAAGCATCGGAAAATAAAACAAATGATTTTTGCCCCATGTGATGAGCTACGTGTCCCAAACATGTGTGTGCCCACTAAATTATGGGCGTCGCTTTCAGCACCTTTTCAGTATGCTTTTGGACACCAACCAGGGTCACAGCAAGAAGGCAAGGCAAGAGATTTCTTGCATGCATACCCAAGTTGGGGCGCCACGACACGACGGCTGCGGGAGTAAAATCACTCGTCTGGATTTCAGCCTTTCGCAACGGGGGCACTGAAAGTATGTGCGGGAGCTCGGCGCATCGGGTCGCCTCAACGAGTACATGAACGAAGCTTCACATGGCCACCAAACTGCGCAACTATTTTTGAGCATACGGTTCCACGACGAATGCGTATACTACGAACGTGCCGCGTCGATTTTCATCCACACACACCATCGAAGACATCGTCGACATGTTGGCCATGCCTCGAGACAGCCTCACCTGTAGGCGTTCATCAACTCGGGCGTGATCTCCGTGCAGATGCCCTTCATCACACCCGCAGGTCCGTTCAAGAACCTGTAGTGTAGCGGAGGCCCGAGGGGGGGGGGAGGGGTACTCATAGTCGTGCATGCCGTAGTCGTTAGACCATTGACCTCGCATCCCTACAAAGCCGGGACGGAGCACGCCGGGTTCTCACCGGACCAGGCTCTCACATCACCAAGCGCGAAGCGCCGTGAGATATTCAGCGAGTCGCATGAAGGGTGCGCTGCATCCTGCTAAGGGTGTTCCGCATCTTGTGCTTACTTCCTTGCGTACGGATGACAGCTGCGTATGAATTAATTTATTTTCTGGTGCTTCATTTCCAGAGACAGTTGTTAGCACTGTGTAACTGCCTCGAGGGTACTTGACAATGTTAACACAACGTGGTGCGATCATCCCCCTTGCGCGGAGTGAGGCTTCTCTACCCCGCACAACATGATCTACTC
>CACKRE030003836.1:104509-118815 GCA_902602495.3 Ectocarpus sp. CCAP 1310/34
GCATTTGGGCGGGCGCAAGGGTAACGCGGGATTGTACCGCCGAACCCCTCCAAGAGTTTGCCAACAATAACAGAACCTACCGGAGTACCGCCCGAGGTGTAGGCCGACGGGGACGTACTTTCGTCCTCCGATCTTTTTCAAGAGGGGGCAGCCCTCCACCATGTCACGGTCTCCCCGCGGGTCGACGCGATACTTGATGGATACCTTCGTTTTCATCGTGCAGTGAGGAGGGCTAAACACACGATGGGTTGGGGGCATGCTGGCTGTTCACCCAACCAAGTTTTGTGCCCATAAACTTACAGCAGCCACTTTTGCTTGTGTGAGGCCCCCATCAGGCATGGTTGAAGTCCGGGAGAATGCAACGCTTTGTTTTGCAAACACGCAGTGCCCTCCTGCAAAACCTCGTTCGCTATTCTTGGCGCGCGCTGCAGTTTGCGGCTGTTCAACAGCTCGCGGATGTCGTTCCACCCGTCCGTCAGCCACGTGGGCTTTCTTAGATGGAAGAGCGACACCGTATGACTATACTATGATATTGAAGACCCATCATGCAATAGCGACAGCGTACCACGGCAGTAAAGGGGTTTAGCGTGAAACTCCTTTGTAGCTTCCCCTTCTCTTGCGCAACTTCGAACCTCCGTGCCCCCCCCGCCCCTGCCTCCGGGTTCAACCCTGAAAATTATTCAACTCTTAAACGAGTCGATGTTTTTTTGCACCCACCGTATCCCATCTCCACTGAGGAGCCGAGACGACACTACGACGCAATTAGCCGAGAGCAATCGACCATACCGCCTCTACTCCCACCTGCTCTTTGTCCGCGACTTGCTGCATCTGAACAAATGCACCCATCTGTAGTGCGTAGCACTAGCTGATTACCTGGCCATCCGGGTTTTGTTCTATGAGCCACGCAACGGCCTCCATCTCTTCCCAGGAGCCCCCAGGAGCGCCAGGCGGCTGGAACAAGTGGATGGTCTCGCCAAGGCGTAGGATCTGTGGATGCGCGTGACTGATCTGCGAGGCACGTTTGAGAAAGAAATGCACCAGTGAATGTTGCTACAAGAGAGGTAATAGGGGGATGGGAGTCGGATATGCGAGTTGTCAGCCGGGGAGACGCGTCGTTTGGGCCAGAGCGTGGTAGTGCAAGAGAAGCAGGGAACAAGATATGTGTTTAGGGTCTCATGGAGTATGGCACATTAAATACACGCGCGCTTGAAGCGAAAACCTTTTCTGGTCATACTACGAAAGTTTCAACCCCCTGCAAGCCAAGATATTCTACCTCCGCTTTCAAGTCGATGACGTACGGTCGCAAGAGGTTCTCTCCGGTGGGGCCCGCCTTCTCATTCTTGTTGGAGGCATTGGTGCTGGTGTGGGTGGTGTGGGTGGTATTGCCGATGCTGTTGGTGGTGGTGACGCTGTTGTTGTCATGACAACTACCACGGTCATGGCCTCCGAGGTCGCGTCTCTCGGCGCCCGCTTCCGCCGACGTCTTGGCTGCAGCCTGAGCTTCATACCCAGTCCACCGGTCTCGGGGAGGCTTCTTTTCGCCCATGTCGCTGTTTTTCTTGGGGGCATTTCCGCGTGCCTTGCACTTCTTCTCCTCTGCTATGGATCCGATGTTGCTATCGGCTACTGGTGACGCTTCCGAGGCTGACACATCGGTTCCGCCACCATCACCCTTGTTCCCGACGGCCGACGTGGAAGGACAGCCCGGGCGCAACCGGGACATTCCGGCCACTACTGTGTCGAGGATGGCGCAGCTCAACATAGCCGGCACCGGGCAGGGGTTGAAGTCAACCGGAGGGAAGAAAAACTTTGTGGCGTCGGTACGGCACTCCCACTCGAGCTATATGCAAAATGCCGCCCCCGAAGGAGATTGGTTGGCGCATGACATGAGAGAACAGACACAAAAAACAACCGAGAGCCAGAGAGACAGAGAGAGAGAGAAAGAGCAGAGAGAGAGAGAGAGAGAGACAGAGTGACGCGGAAAGACAGCGGGAGGGAGAGTGGTTGCGGGAGTATCACAACGAGACACATTTGGCTGAAAAGACGGATGGCGGATACATGTACGACAGCGACATGATACAACGCGAAACAGAAGTCACGGTGCTACAAGTAAATCCGTTTGTTTGCTTACAGTCTCAACAGGTAGCGACTATGAATGCACTGTGGATGTGGGTGGTTGGAAAAGAGGGGAGACAGGGTGTGTTGCGACTGGTGCTGTTGCGTGCAAGAACGTACATCCGCTCTGTATGTTCTGAGGAGGTCTCCGTTGAAATAAAACCTCATCAGAACGCGTCCATCCTTACCGCTGAACCGTTGGCCTTGTAGAACAAGCACGTGGCGTATTGCGCCGCAAAGGCGTCTGAGAAGGCCGCCCGTGTCGAAACCACGTACAAATCTGTAGAAAGGGTGACAAAGAAGGCATTGAGTACTCAAGGTAAGGGGTTGAAGAAAAAGGCGCTCTAAATCCAAGATAATCGAAGCAAAAGGGCCAGAAATTCGAGAACGACCCATCCGGCTTTCGGAGTCCCAAACTGAAATTTTACGTCTGCAGAGGGATTTAGGAAATAGCTACGTACGCGTTGGTACGCTCAGACCCTTCGCTAGAGCCGGGGTGCGGAGGTGAATGTTAGGCTGCAAAGATCGGCGAGTCTAAATTTACCAAATCAAACGTTATTGACAGCACGGCGGTTGCGCTCACGAAGAACCTTGTTCAGCACCTCACACTGCTGTGAGAGTTTGTCTAGAGAGATGGTGTGTATAGAGGTTGGCTGCATGGTATGTTGATGGGGAGATCATCCTCAACCGCTGCTCTTGGCGACGACAAAGGGATTTTTGGTGCCGAACGAGTGCCAACTGTCGCGGTTCTGAAGTCAGTCAATGGAAACGCCGTTTCATTGCGCTACAACACATTCATACAGCTTTGCGGTGTACGTTCACATCAGAAAGAAGATGAGGCATCCGCGCACCTTTTCCGCCATCAATTGCTTCTCACATCAATCTTCGGCGCCACCACAAGGGCCAGCTGACCTCCCAGCACACGAAATTGCAACAACGAAAGCTCGTACCAATCGTCGGCGGGCACATCTCCTTGTCCACAGTAACGGAGGTGTACTTCCGCCAAAAAATATCAACCATCGCTCTCTCACCTCCCTTGTTGTCGCCTATACCATCCACAAGCAGCCCCACCGAGCGCCAAAGAATTATCCCACGCCTAAAACCGGTATCACGAACAACTATCTGGCAGATGGAACCCCTCTTGGCTTCATCTCGGGGCCACGCCGTTCCTGGTACGGCCTGCAGGTCGGTAGACTTTCCCGTTTTTCGGTCGAGGAAGGACAACGCGTTCTCGCTTTGTTGGGCTAAATCTACCGCCGCTCGAGCACGCACCGAGAAGCCATCCGTGGGGAGAACGACTTCCTCCGTTTCATCATCCACAGGATCCTCGAGTTTGGTAGGCATCGAGCTAGAAGCTCCAGGGTTGTGCGTGCGGTTGTGCGCAAGCACAGAGCACAGAGCATGTCTAGATGTGTAGCATAGATTTGATGGAAAAACCAGGTTCGCAACGGGTAAAAAGAGAACCGGTTCTGTGGGGGATACGACAAATCATCCTGTACTTCACCTCACACCTCACACCTGTCCTACTGGCTATATCGTGCTGGCTTTTGCACTACTGGCCAGTCTGACTCGCGCCGCGGCAAGCCAACACGCGGGTTTGTGATCTTAAAGTGGTGCCGAGGTCTTCTTGCTCCCGGGTCGCCACTCTAGGTACGCGGAGGACAAGCGTGGTACACACAGCAGTCCCCAAGAGGCGAAACCCTCAACTTCAAACACATTAAATCGATTTGGACTGTAGTCTACAGCAGTTGTATTACAGCAGTACACGACAAAGTACAAGTACATGTATTTTGGCAGTCGCGGCGCGGATCAATACCGTCCTCCACCTCTGTACCGGGTACACTACTACCCGATACACCCCCGCGTCGATCCACCCGTCTTCCTTATGGTGTAGACTGTAAATATGTCAGAAGAAAGTTGCTAACTGCGTGTACATGAGACTACGGATGTACCGCAAGGTTGCGTGTAACCTTTTCGCCTTCGCGAACCCCTCCCCGTGCGATGACTCCGGACCGTGCGATGATTCCGGACCGTGCGATGACTCGCAACCTTATGATCCTGCTGTAGGAGCAACCATTCCTGATGCTGGACGATACATGTATTTTGATTTTTTCAAGCAGGAGAGAATCCTAGCAGTGGTACGAGGCTAGGCTGTGGGGAGGGTTCTGACCAAGTTCTGCTAAATGGAACGACTGCATATTGCTCAAATGCCCTTTTAACGACAGGCAATCGAAGAGCGGGACAAATCGACGCGGAATCCGCGTCTCTACTTGGCCTGTGGGGTGATAAAGCGAGTGATGAACGACGAACAACGTGCGGAGGACGTTCGGTGCGTGATAATCGCCTGAAGTATGGCAATAGGTTTGCCGACGATTCATCCGAAGGTTAGACAAGGCCGTGAGCGTACTGACGCTAATTCTGTTCTGTAGGCCCACCTTCTTGCAAAGTTTAGAAAACAGCACGGTTTGTTTCGGTATCGACTTTGTCACCACGTTCACGGGCTCTCGTCCAAAAGCGTCTTCAACAGAAGAGGAGTGACTGAAGTTCCTATATATATGTGGTCAAGCAACAGACATGGGCCACAGTCAAGAAGACGCTCGCTCGCTATATCCACCATACCCACCTCACACCCAAGCAGACCCCGGAGGCCCCGGCGATCAGTATTGACCTCGAGTTACTTGGAACAAGGTTTCCTATGACGAGTATAGTACAATCCCGTAAGGATCAATCCGATGTGTCGAGTTTGATTTGAACACCTCAGGCGCGAGCGGCACGCGGAGAAGCTACGGCGCGCGTACGAAGCACTGGGTAGAGAACAGAACGGTATCTTCGAGTCTCTTGCCGAGTACACACACGAAGTCCAGGCAGAGGTGCGCGCGCTGCAAATCGCTCGGGATCGCCTGTACGTCGAGCAGCTACCCTCAAATGCGCCGCCAGGTACTGTTACACTGTTCTGTCGTGGTGTGGGGAGGCAGTCCTGTGATGTCATCGTTGTCAGACGGTACGGCGGTATGGCAAATGTTCCGGAATACACCGTATCTCGTGGATTAGGAGTCTGTCGTTGAATAGCAGCTGGAATTCATTAAAGGTACTATGTAGAAAGAAATCTTGGAGGAAGTAAGGTCGGACATGTACCACACATCCCCGGAGAGGATGGTCAAATCCTACTGCAGCATTGGTACAAGCACCTAGCTAGGTGCTAAGCACCTCCACGGCCAAGTTAGTACATTTACCCCAACAAGCACGCGGGCTTGAACAATCCACTGCAAGCGAATATCAGTGTGGTGAGTCGACATTTGACTGCATATTTTGGCAGTGATTTTGGCTAGCAAATGACTGTGCCTCTGCAACCTTAGATGAATGCCGTGCGGTTGGTTGAACCTTGCCATCCATGCCTTCAGGGCGCGCGACCTTGTACTTGTTTCTTACTCTCTCTTTGCCTCTCCATCATCATAGCGCCCCTGAGGGTCGGACGGCCGCTTTTCCTTGGGGATCGCTGGCTCTCCTTTGACGCGGCGGCGGCAGGCGTTGTGGTCTGTGGCGTGCTCGGGGTCATGCTGGGCTGGTGTTGGTATCAGGGAACATTATCTTGGGCTGGTCTTCGAAACAAGGATAGAACCCGACGGAATATGCATGAGGAATGAATACCCTTACACGTTCAGGTACACGGACATTTGCCGCACTTGGCGGTGTTCTCTCTCGGTTAATATTTGCGACACGCGTTATGTATTTAGCCGTTCATAATGATGTTTGCGCGTAGTGCATTGGGCGCGGCACGCGGCTGGAAGTGCTTGTTGTAGAACCCATTCGGGTATTGTCTGCGGAGAAGAGTGTGAGCTAGGAGTCACAGACTTGCGCTGAGAGTTGACGGCGCGGATGGAGTGCTTTCCAGGTGTGCACGGTGGTGCCAAATGCATCATACATATCGAGGTGTTGTTTACGAAGTAACAGGTTGATGTTGGGTTGGTCTGGGATGTCGTAAACGCTGGTACCCATTTCGTACTCCAGCATGGAATAGTTGCGTGCCAAACCAAACTTAACGTCATCGGCTTGGCTCGGCATCACAAGAAGAGAGGGGGTCCTCCGCTATAGACAGTGCACCCCCAAGAAGCCGCGTGTGCGACGATGTCCCAGTAACGCTTCATACATAACAGAAAAGTATCTCCGTCTGTGCTGTACACGTGTCCTTGTCGATCGCTGAGTCACATACTCAAGGTCTGCTTCGCATGAGCCAAGAATCACACAACGCACTCTCTTTGGTGGATGCCATGAACTCCATGAAGTTCGATCCAAATCCCTTGTTCACTACCCTCAGGACAACATCTAGCTGGTACAACAGGGAAAACACCGCCTTTCACACCACCACGGGTCGCGTATGCACACCAGGATGTCGGTGCCTCAACTGTTCCCTAAAGATTCTACCGCCACAGCCATGTGACACCAGCCGGTCGCCTTTGGCCTCTCTAGTCCCTGAAACCGCCCTAGAATCGCTCGTCCAGCTCCATTTTAAGTCTTTCCACCGCCTCCGTGATGTGCTTGTACCATTCGGCCCAACCGTCCATGTCCTCCGAAAGGTCTGGCTCGTTCATAACCAGAACAGTTTGGCCTTCCTCCACCTGATCACGGCACGCCGTAGCGCCAAGACCGGCAGGGGCCAAAAGAGAAACAGAGCACCACAGTACACGCGGCGACGGTACAAAGAACCAAAGAAAGAGAGCGGGAGGATGAAAATTGCGACCAATCTCGTGTCGATGATAACAGCTTGTATACAGTGTAGGGGTCCAGACAGGCGGTTATGGTCTCAAGCAAACGGCGGTCTTACTTGAAGACGGGCACAACCGACACACCTGTGTGTGCACCAGCATAGGTCGAGCCGGAGCCGCTGGGAATTTATTTTTATTTTTTTCATGCATGCCTGGACTGCATACCGCCATTTTGTCAAGGAATCGCTGTTCCAGTGGTATGATCACCATCACTCGTCAAGGAATCGATCTTGCAGCGATATGCAGGAGACCTACTTCGACGGGGGCACTCGTAGACAGACAAAATGTAGTCATCCCACAAGGGTACACATGGTCCGCACAGGAATATAAAACGGCCGACCGGGCCACGCCGGTGATCGACGAGGCCACGCACGCGTGCGCATGCATCCAGTCGCATCAAAACCTCGCCCACCTGCATCCTAAAGCCAGAAGCCAGAAGGATCTGAATGCCTCCTTCGAAGCGACCCAAGGCCCGCTGAAAAATTTCGTTGTCGCGCTTGATGCGGCGAAACCGCGGGTCTTCCGGGTTGGAGGCGACGTTGCGCAGTATCTGGACCCAACAAAAAAAAATACAGCATGTCGTCAAGGCATGTCATATAGGTTCTGTGAAGCGGTTGCTTCTCGAAGGCCGCGTGAGGATACATGTCGAGGGAGCATGCAAGCAAACACCGGACACGAACAAACGGTAAGGTGCTGTGTTTGACGTAGGTTCTCATGCAACCCCCGGAGGCCAAAGAGAGATTTTACATTCTGCTGGCAGATCACGAGCGTGTCACACTGGAGTATCGGCCGCTTTGCTTGCCTGCTGCAACGCCTGAACTGCCGCTTTCTTTTCCGCGGGGTTTCCTCCGCAGGCATCGTCGATGCGCCGTAATCCATCCTCCACCCCCGCTGCCCCGACCGCCACGGAGCTTGCTAGCTCTTGGGCCTCGCGCTCTCGCCTGAGGAATGAACACGGAAATACAAATCACATGCAGAGATAGGATGCGAGAGAAATAAACATAGAGGGAAGAGGAACAAACAAATATTGGAACGAAAAATAATAGTGGACTAACAAAGAGAGAGGGAGAGAGAGAGATAGAGCGAGAAGAGGAGACAAAACATGGTGTAAGAAGCATGGAAAGGCCGCGCGAATAGTCGGGCTCGCCGACCGAACGTAAGCATACCAACTAGGGCACCCAAGGCGGGTAAGCTACACTGTTGTACCACGTACAAGCAAGCACATCAACGCCATCGTTTCTTGTCGGTGAATATACGCCGGAGCCGCACCTTCGCTTATCTTCGTCTAGCCTGGCTTCCTCCTGCTCGGTGGCACGTTGGCGCTCTTCTCGACTCTGAGCCGCCTCGGTCGCCAGGCGCTCTCTTTCTCGGTCGAGGATGCTCTGTGTCGCAACCTGTAGACCGTCATGGCGTACAGTATCGATGTGCGAGCACAAGGATTGCGAAAAGCGTGGAGGAATGTGGGGGGGGGGGGGGGGGTCGAATGGGCTCGAGAGAACATCACGCCTCCCCTCCCTCACTCGAACCCATTTTTCCAAACGAGGTACATGTAGGCTTCGGTCACGCTGTCTCAATCAATGAGNGGGGTGTCGAATGGGTGTGCTATACATTCGTTTGCTGCCGCAGCTCCAGTGTCAAAAGGCAAGACACACAGAGGAGGAACACAGGGCGGCCGCAGCAAGGCGGTCTTTCGAACGTCGAATTGTCGGCGATGGGGTATGCTTTGCCTCTAAGCGCGGGAGGCTGCTGCACCAGCCTGTGTAGATGCGCGTATTCTATGAAGACCTGAAATTTGACACTCTCACTCACAGCTCTTTGCCGTTCCTCCTCCGCCTCTGCTAGTCGAATCCGTTCCCGCTCGTCCTCCTGCTGCTGCCTTTCCACCTCTCGCTGTGTGCACGCAATCAAATAAGCGCACAAGAAGCAGCAAACTCAGGCACAGGTCGCGCGACGAACAGCAGTGTGCTTTGTTCTTTCCTGCCCCTTCCTCCTGTGAGTGCGACATACTCGGTGGTACGATAGAATACGACGCTTCCGACGCTGTCCCACACGCAACAACACGTAATTTCATCCGCTGCTCGCCCTACGTCACGCGGTCCAGTCCATGACAATGCAACCCCTCCCGAAGGAGACGAACACAAGTGGGTGACGACGAGGGAACGGCTTGCGCGTTGATGTGATCGGACTCGAGCTTGCTCCATCATCCCCTACAGGTAAGGCAGCAGCACATCGGGGCACTTTTTCATGACGGACCCGACGAAAGAAAACCATGATCGCTAACGGAACGTTCAAGATCACACATGGTGCTACGTACAATAGCGTGCCGCTGGTGCAACAGAAGAAACTAAAAAGTTGTGTGTACGCCTCGTTGCCTACGTGTCGTTGCTCGAAACTCTACCTCGTCCCCATTTCCTTCTGCCTTTCTGTCTCTGTCAAAGTTCTGTGAATACAGTAGTCAGCCACAGCAGTACTATCGACGAGCACCTCCACCGACAATACGAAACAAGAGAGGCCGTGTGATCGAGGATGTGATTGGTCTTGTAGGAATGTGTCGTGTGATGTGTCGCAAGTTACGCACCAACGCTGACATGATGCAAACTTGCGCTGAGGCGCCGCGAGAGAAGAAGAACAGGGGAGGTACGTAGCCCTGAACGACGAACGGCAACCGACCTTCCGCGCCTCCTCCGCACTGACGGCTTCACGCGACTCGTGTTGCGAAACGGCGGCTGTGATCTCGGCTTCTACCTGTGGCAGCCGCTGGAGAAGCGCTTGATGCTTGGCGCCGAGAGCAACCACCTTTGGCGAGTTCAGAACCACGAGGGCGGGTTAGGCGAGAGGGAAAACAAAATTGTGGTCGGGGAGGAGGGAGAGAGCGAGATGCGTAAGTGAGTGAGGGTGTTGAGGGGGGGGCGTACCCACGTTGTCATTTGACCATTAAACACAGACAAGAACTGCGCACGACTCGTCGACATGTAGTCCAAAAACAAATTCAGGTAGGTGTCATCGAGCCTACTAGCCGGGGTAGCCTGTCGACGTTTGCATAGGGTGCGGGCGTGGCGAGCGGGTCGGGGCAGCGTTCACAGGAGTTCGCCAGCAGTAACAACCGTTTCTCACCTTGGCGGTCATGCTCTCCCCGTACCGCGGCGCGCCCGAAACAGGGTCTGTCTCGTTCAAGCGCCTTTCGAACTTGGACACCTTCTTGGACAATTCATCTTCCAGTCGCCCCTGATTCGTTTCGATATTAATGACGTTCGAAAGTGTTTTCCGAGATGGAGGTGTTCATTTGACACACACAGACAGCCGGGCATAAAACAGGCGGAGGGTGCGCAGCAGCAGCCCCCTGACGGCAAGCGTATCTGCTTGTTATAACACTAGGAACAGTTGGTTTGCTGCTGTTCCATGCCTGCTGTTCAGATATTCTCGGACGAGCTCGCTTCGTGTACGATGCACAAAGCATGTTCTTGCGTGCGGTGTGTCCTGTCTTTGTCGCCGCACGGAACAACACTCGGATTGGATTGTACAGAACTCCACGCTCCGCTATTGCATGCCCTCCGTGCGCTGGTCAATTCACTTGCAGAGATCGCGCAGGTTTGAACGCAGCCCTTTAGCTCCTACGCTGTGCAACTAGTGCATTTTAAAAAGCAATCCCGGAACATAACGCAGCTCCGGCACGCTGCACGGCCCCCACGACATAAAAAGGGACGGAGGAAAAGCGCCTAGTATGCATAGAAGCAAATGATAACGACAGACCCGTATACAATGTACCGTAGGTGACATGAGATACCACACCCACAGAAGATAACCGCACCCCTAACGAAATTGTACAGAAAACCACACCCGTGTGATAATTTCTTGCATCCTGGAAAAAAACATCGATTTATCACGCGGTCACAGAAGATACCACATCCCCTAAGTTGAGCCGTAAATATATATCACGGAGCACCCTATCACACCGGTGTGGTAGGCCGTGATCACACACATTTTTTGTGGACTATGGAGCTAATGTGAGAAACAACAACAAACAACAACATAGCGCACGCAGCAATCCTGCACTCCAGCTATGGCAACCAACAACACCGCGGAGATGAACGAAGCACACAACACTGCTCAAAGCATCGCGGCTCAGACTCCAGCGGCAGTGCCGCGCCCAACGACGTCATTTTTTTCTGTGGCGCCTGAGACTCCCGCAGCACTCGGTGTGCCTGTCACCGCCCGTGCTGCCGAGGCCCGCGCAGCAAAGCCTACTGCTGACACTCCCCCAACAACACCTGCTGCGCCTGGCACCGCCCGTGCTGCTGAGGTCCGCGCAGCAGATTCTACTACTGCTGACACTCCCGCAACAACACCTGCTGCGCCTGGCACCGCCCGTGCTGCTGAGGTCCGCGCAGCAGATTCTACTACTGCTGACACTCCCGCAACAACACCTGCTGCGCCTGGCACCGCCAGTGCTGCTGACGCCCACACGACACCACCCGCACCCCAGAAACCTTTTGTGAGCACTTCGTGATGATAATAGTGGAACGTTATCTGATGATAATAGGTGTGATGTTATCACACCCCTCGTTATCGCACACGCTGTAGGCTGGGTCGTGTGGGCGCACTTCTTCCCACGGGTGACATTTTCACACCCCACCTTTATTACACCCCCTTCTTACCACACCCCTGTGGGTGGGGTCGCGTAGGCGCAGTTCCATGGGTGACATTATCGCGCCCTCTTTTTATCACACATACTGCGGAGTGAAATCCTCTTAGAGCAGTTTAACACACGGGTCACACAAGATATCACACCCCCTACAGAGTACTGCAAACATTTTTGGACTTTCAAACATGTTATCACACGGGTGTGGTATCTTGTGTCACCTACGGTAGTCCAGGGGGTGTTGGAATTGTAGCCCCTAGTGACAAATCCTCTCGAACTTTCTACTTCCAGTTGTGCGTGCGTCCCTGTGACCGCGTGGCCGCCTCCTCGATGTTGTATACGCTCGCGCGCGTTTCTGTGCAGGAGAACATGAGTACGCTTTCGCCTGCAACCTACCAGCAGTGCCGTTGCCTTCGGCAACGTTGCGGAAGGGCATGCAAGGAACCTTTGCTGCGATGCAACTTCACCATAAACAACATGACATTTCTTGCTTTGGCCAGTCTTGTAACGGTATTGTGAACGTTTGACTCTCTCTCAAGAAAGTAACAGCAAGGCGTTGTTGCAAGGTGGCCGAAGTCTGTACCGTAATTTGCAATACTGTAAATACCACACCCCCTTGGACCGATTTTCAAAGTTCGAACACTCGGCAGCAAACAGTCATTGGGCCGAAAGTGATGGCGTTGGAACCGTCTCGTCGACAGCTTCCCGAAAACGCATCATTTGATTGTGGAATCCTCTTCGTCGTCGAGTAATCGAGCTTTGAAAATCGGCCGGGTGGGAGTGGTATCTTATGCAACCTACGGTAGGCGAAGGCTTGTAGTAAACTTGCCTTCGCTGTGGAGAAGGTCGCTAACTTCTCGGGTGCCAAAGTGGAAGAATCACTCCCGAGAGAACCCAGCAACTCCTCAAGACTCGCCAGATCTTCAGCTGTTCGCTTGAACTCCGTCATCGATCACCATCCAGTTGAGTGTGCGGGTGAGTATGCTACAGCAGTCGTGGAGGTGCAAGCGCGGAGTAATGAGCTACTGCGCTACTGCTGTAATGGGGGGCGCGCATACAAGATATCAATATACCCAACGCGAAATTTGAAAAAAGTGGGAGGACCTCACACCATACGGTGTGTGTATGCGTGCATGTAGGCTTATACCAGGTGTGCTTTTGTGTTGAGGACACTCAGACTCTCGTCATGCCATAATATGCTTGCGTCACTCCTCGCTACTGTTGTGCCATAACACTTGCGGCGAAATGCTAGAACAAAACTCGATCCAGTGTTCGAATTCTTGCCCATTCTGCGAAGGAAATTTGAAATTTGCCTGGTCACCAACACAGCGGCAATTACTCCTGTCCTCCTCTCGTATCTGCCTGGTGTGTGAGTTTGTTGAAAGCAAGCCGACGAATATCGACGGCCTTGCTAGTCCCAAGCTGGCTAATTTTTGTTTGCTCATAGTTTCAGCTTGAGAATGGAAGCGGGGACGGACTCCTCATGCACGCATGCTGCTGGCAGTGGCATTGCGATCTTCGCGAAAAATGCAAACACTGCTGCTGTACACTCTGTACCGAGCGAAACGCGGGTTGAAAACGGCCTATATAGTATGCGCCAGAAAAGATTTTTGTGTTGAGCAACGGCAATCCATGAACCTGCTCAGCACAGCATACAAGCGGTGTTGCTGCCCGAGTGTGTCTGTTGTGCGGTGGCCTAGCGGTTGATGCACGGTCGCATGTAGAATCTACTGCTGTTGTTGTGCAACGAGTGCATTATCGTTGGTGGATGCAAGATGGCGACAGCCACCGCATCTCCATTATCTCTGCAAACCTCCACCTCGAGGCAAATGTTTTGTGCACGCAAGGGCCTCGAGCACAAGCTTCAGGAGAAAGAAAAGCTACGAGATCTCCCTTGTACGTACAAACACTTGCTCCCTCGTTTGCAAGTAACAGTGGTACTCCAGTCGCCTTGCCCCGCATCACACCCATCCAGATCGATTCCAAGGAAAAATCGCTCGCTCGCGCAAACACACCTTGCAACAAGCAATCACCTTGGTTCGTACGTAAGCAACATGGCTTTTACTCATCCTACCAGCGTATGAAGACTTCAAAAGTACACGCATAAAGACGGAGGGTGCATACCCTCATTCGAAACAATCGGGAGGCGGCGTCGACATGATGATGTAGTCCATGCTTGGCTTGGTCATAGGCTACGCCTGTATTCAGGAACGAAAGCGGAATAGGCAAACGATGGGACCGAAAAGGAACAACGAATAGGCACGAAGCAAAAAATAAGTAAACGAAGTACACCAAGGACACTCGTACATAAATGCCGAAATTTCCTTTGAGAACGCCTCCCGGGGGTAACTCAAAGGTAGAGAGAGGGGCGATCTTTCGAAAAAACAAAAAACGGGGCGAACGGCCCCGGGGGGGGGGGGGGGGACCCTTATGTTTTGCATGCCTTAGCAGCTAGACCATTGACCACGCGTCCTCGAGAGGACGGAGCATTGTTCCCACAGAACCGATCACCGATGGCCAATCGTTCCTTTCTACTTTGCCAAAGGTGGCTCAAAAATGTCTTCCCTAGTCTGTCTATCCTAACGATATCCCTTCCCGCCTTTNGTCCCAGCCCAGTCACGTGCACTTCCCTCTCTTCCTTGAACAACGGACATTCCGCGACTACATGAACACGGTCTTCGTATTCGAAGCCGCAATCACACTTGAACTCGTCGCCTTCATCGTCTACCGTACTATGTCTTCGTCGACGTTCTCGAAGGCCTATGTCCCCGGTCCTGAATTTGACCTTA
>CACKRE030003842.1:7831-20781 GCA_902602495.3 Ectocarpus sp. CCAP 1310/34
CCATGTTGATTGGTTCCAAGCCTAGTGCTGCTGGATAAGCACGGCTGACCAGGTTGACAGGGATGAAGAGATGGTAAAGTCGTTTATTAGGTTGCCCTTGTAGACAAGCAACAGGAGAGAGTGGGCGCCGCGTGCGCCGCAAAGCATCAAGCAACAGCCGCAAGAAATTCACCGACGAAAAGACGCGCAGACTTTCTGCAACACGGAACAATTCCAACTACCAAAGACATGTCGGGAGATACCCCGAAGATCCACGCCCGTGGAACGGTCACTTGCACACGTTTCGCTCTCAAACCATACATGAGTACTACCGCAGTAGTGTTCGAAAGGATGACATAATCCACCTCACGGACACCCCAAAGCAGCGTCCAGAACGTGCTTGCTGCACCCCGCGTAGTTTTCCTTTCACGCTGGGTGAGGCCATGCAATTTCCGACATCTCCCCCCGCCACGCCAAAACCGATGATAGATGGGGGCGAAGAGAAGCCAACACGCCGCCCGCACAGTACAAGGCCAAACTTCCCGACAGTCGGGATTTCCATCCATCAATGGACCGCCCGCAGCTGGCGGAGATCATCGATCTAGGCAGATTTCGATATTGCACATACAGAAGGTGTTCAAGGCGCTTCCGGTGCCGTCGGCACCAGGAAGTGTATCCTCCCCCCACCACCCAGTCCAAATGCGGTTGCCGGCCGCGATGTTGCCTGGGATATCTTCCATGAAGTAGGCCTTCGGCAGTTCGCTGCAATGGCAGCCGGGCACGCGCAAGCGCAGGAGAGCGATGGACGGGGACGGATTGCGATGAAGATATTTGTATGTGGTTGGTGCCCTCGGACGGACGAACTATCTGCCGACGTACGTCAAATGTGCTCCTTTGGGGTCTAAAAAGTTGCGCCGGGACTCATTCTCCAGCGTGTCTGCCTCAAAAAAGAACAATCATGTACATGGTTGTTCTACGTCTGAATATGTTTGGAAGCAGTTCCGAAGCCTAGCCAGTACACAATTTATTTAGCTGAGAATTCTTAACGGAACCTAGTCCGTTAGGAGAAAAAGAGCGATCGCTTTTGAGCGATCGCATTCGATAATCGAGGGCGTGGTGCGTCATAAATCGAAGCTGCAAATAGTAGCATGACAACCCACAACGTGGAACGCGCTCAAGAAATTCGTCAGGTGTGTATGCGACAAACGCTCACTCGATTTTGTGGTTGTCCCTGTCTCCACACATCAAGCGACATAGTGTCTGTCAATAGTCTTCGATATCGTGGTTGGTTCTTGCAAACCGGCTTCCGAGTGAAACAAGAAAGAGGGGGTTGGCAGTTGTCCTGTTCTCACTGTTTCGTGAACATACTCGGGTGGTGGGCTGAAGGTAGGTAGGTGTCGACGAGGTGTTTCGCCAAAAAAAAACAAGCCAACTCCACGGTCCAGAAAGTGGTTTCCCCATACAGCTGCCCTCCTCAAAAGAAACTAGAGTCACCGACGAAAGGCCTCACCTACATGCCAGCGATAGTTGGGCGTTACTTTCTTTTTGGCCATTTCCTCGGACTGAGCTCACTTCCTTTCTGGACATCAAAATCGTACCCCCGATAGCGTTTGGCTGCCCCCTGCTGCGGTCTGCCGAATGTGTCCCACGGTCTCGAAAATATTGGGGAGGTTGATCCAATCTCAAGGGCCGCCGCGAGATCCATGGTGATGCACAACTGAAATTCTAGATCCAGGTCGAGGAAAAAACGAGCGTCAAGTCTTGTGTACTGCGACGTAAAGTTACCTCTGGACAGCTCGACATTGACGTGGCCTAACGATCTCTACTGCCACGAGAGAATACCAAGTTGCTGCGAATGAAATCGAAACGTACGGACTGGCGCTGTTCAGCAGACTTCGGGGACAAGGATATGCAGGATTTTCGCCAGTACAGGGCAACAACTAGGAATCCATCATGACACGTCGGTCTTCCACTGTTTGGGAACACAAAAAAGGACCGGGGAGCCAGCCGGGCTACCCGAGGCTGCACATTTCTGCCGTAAAAACAGAGCGGCTACAAACCGGACACAGATTTCTCGAACCGTAGCCTGCTGTTCACCTTCGGAAGATGCGCAGGACGTTGTGGTTTGTCAGCGTAATTTCTCTGTGCACTAGCAGTAGTACGATGCTGCAGATGCCAGGAGGCTGTGTAGCCTACCTCAGAGGTTCACGCTCTGTGCGGCTCCAACCGCGAGAGACTTGGAATGGAAATATGAAGATGTTTTTATTAATTGCTGACTCCCGAGTCAGATTGATGTTGCTGGTGCTGAAGAGGAGTGAGAGGGGTGGCAAGCTTAGGGCTGCACCACTCTCCGCGAATATCGGACAAATAAGCCGATCACACGAAAGATTTAGAATGCTTCCAGAATGATTCTGGAAGCCCTCCTACGTTCTAGAAGACTATCAAGTGCAACCTAGGTCTAGAATGCTTCCAGAAGCTTCCAGAAGGTTTCCACAAGGATCCAGAAGGTTTCCAGAAGCTACACACGTTCTACGTAGATGTCCCGGTCGACCTTGACCAAGCATGCTTCCGGAATATTTCTATAACAAGAGAATACATACCACGGAGAGATAGATTATTTCCTACTGCTACGCAAACTAGTTGCTGCAATCGTATGCAAAGGTCTACCATGTCCGACTACTGGTGGTCTCGACGCACGATTTTTCCTGACATCATCCGTGATGAGCCACGAGTTGGGGTCGGACGGTGGAGTGGGTGGAGAGGGAACAGGTGCGACACAAGGCGCCGAAAGAGCGGTTCCAGGTAACACGTCGTGCTCACAAAACAAGAAATTAGGACGGATCCCAACTCCTGCAATCAAAACAGGATGCCACACGGTACAGCCGATGCTGTTCACCCACTTCTGGTGCATTCCCACGGAAAATGACGACGGGCATGGAAAAATTCGATTTCCCTGTTTCTCAGCAACTTCGATGGGGGTAGGATCAAAAACAGGCTTTCTGCAGTTAGCACTTACTTGGTGTACGTTCCCTTCTCTTTTCGAAGTAGCTTCAACACCGTGAACGCCCTCCCCCAAGATGCTCTGACTAGTACCCTTAAGGCGTTCAACCCTCCCATTACGCGCGCGCATGAAACTACTGCGGAAGAGCTTTTTCGTATTTCAACAGTCAAACGCACGTATGGCACTTTCAAGCAGCGTTAGTGCGTGGGGTGACGACACCCGTGACTTCGGCCCCAAAACATTTTTCAGCGGACACTCGAGGCAAAAGCGTAACTGCTGTGGCAACGCCTTCACATAAGCTCGAACGAACAAGGCACCAGCGCACGGGCGCTCTCTGCGAACAGAATGGCTACCCGTGGGCCAAAGGGCATGTGTCTACTTGGGCGGCATGGCGATGACAACATTGATACACACTGGCAAAGGTTCCCGCTTGAAAGAGATCATTTGGAAGAGGCTACCGGTAGTCGCCGGGACGGAGTAGAGTAGATGGTTGTGCAAGTCCCCACCGCGGAAAAGCTACCTATCATGACACGGCTGGAGCCCTAGCACAACGCTGGTTGTGAAACAACACACGTTCAGGGGAGAGAGACAGCCACTCGATACCCATCCTACCGCGGCAACGCTTGTTCCTTCGTCCGGTGTAATTTCCAAATAATATAGTGCAAGCGGTGCAATGTTCACCGTGCTTTACGACTAACGCAGGGCAATCAGGGCAATCATTTGTCCTTGCCTACTTTTTACCAGACAGCTTCATTACCAACTCCGCAACCGATTCACCCCTTTACGACACCATTATCTCGCCACAGTCAATGGGAATAATAACTGGAACCTGTACACGGAGCCTACATACAGCTTCCGGAGCGAGGCAGAGGATCGATACAAATCGAATGAGAAGAAATCACAAGGCAAGAGCCTGTATTTTACCGTAACTGCAAAATCCGCCCCACGCCGGAATGAAGTCCAATGGGGATGCCTGTTGGAATCGGAGTCAAACGGGCGATATTGTGGGGGGGGGGTGTCGGGTGACTCGCGAGCAGCACGCACTGGTTACGTGTAAACCGGACAAGTTCATCAAAACACATAACCCCGTACTCAAACACTCGTGATGGCATTGATTCAATGCGTAATAATCCATTCACCGTGTGTGCTTCTCCATTCACTGAAACATGGCGGGGAATGGACGACAATCTGCTTGGAAAATAATGCTTGGAAAACAATCCAAGAGCCCCGGAGAAGCTTCAAAAGAGTGCCGTGGATTACCAACACGTGGTAGAACCGACAAAGGGACACACCCGTGGCTGTAGGACTGGCGCGGACGGCAACGACCATCACCACCCGCAAAGAGGGAACTCAACTCTTTCACCCCCAACACCAGACACGAGACCATGTGGGGCGTCCGAAATCGAATTCGTTCGAGAGACCAAGCTGTCTTGCACTACTGCGAACCTCGTTGAATACACGACGTTGTGCGAGTGCAGCTCGTAGCCGCACTTGAGGGAATGAGCCAAACAAATTGCTACCCGCTTGTCGCAGTCAATAAGAACATATATAATATGCACATGTAGACTACACAGGGAGGATTTATTCTGCTCAGAGAGGTGATATTTGTACAACCCCAGCATTCAGCAAGCTTTCTTCTTTACTCACAGCAACAAAAAACTTCTATTGCTATACTGTGGTATGTACAACCGCAGCATTCAGCAAGCTTTCTTCCTTACTCACAGCAACAAAAAATTCTATTACTATGCTATGGTATTGCCTAGAAAGGGTAGTCGCTCAGTGTCCATGTCCTAGGCAGATGGATGTGAAGACGAAGACAAAGAAAGGGTGAAGTTGCAAAGACTTGGCGGGCGCTTCGAGCCCCATTCATGCTCTCGAAGAGGGCGGAGATGATATCGTATTTGGGCAATCTGTTATCCAGCAGCGGTGACGAGAGGGACCAGGATAATGACATAAGGGAATGCGAACAAGAAGGTTTCATCTGGACGCTGGCAACAACAGATTTCGATTGCTTCCTTTCGGCACACGTTGTTGCCATACTTCCTCTGTCTCATAAGTCTGGTCGGTTATGGGCTACAAATTGTTCGGGTGCAACGGCGTTGAACCTGCCCTTATAGTTAGGTTCATTGGAAAGCTGGCGCGTCGTAGGCAACGCTGATGAAAAATAAAAGAAAATAGTGTTTGACCACAAAAAAAAAAGGTCCGAAATACCTCAAATTGGCTATTCAGTGTAGAATCCCCAAGCGTCTTGGTTTAAGTGCAAAGCCCCCAAGTGTCTTGATTTTAGTGTGGGTCACTATTATTCTAGTTTTAGTATGTATGGGGGGACGCGACATGGATCGTTGAAAGTAGCGACGGGGTAGGTTTCGGGTTCGGGATAATTCTTGGTTTTTCTTGTCTTGCTGCGCCCCCCCCCCCCCCCCCCCCCCCCCCCCCCCCCCCCCCCCCCCCCCCCCCCCCCCCCCCCCNTGAATACGGCCATTTTTGGCCTGACTACTTTTTTGGCAGCCGCTAGCGCATACAGGGTAGAGCGCAACCTTAAAAAAAAATGTATTTCGACCCAAAACACGCCGAAGATTTCGAAAAGATTATCGCCCAGGACATCGGACAAAGTTATGTTGAGGAGGACCCGATTCGCAGGGTATCTGTCGATTGACTTTTACCTGAATCGGTACACCTTCGCATATGGCGTCAGCGGCAGGATTCGAACCTGCCGGATACTGGCGTGCCCCGCGTCTACGTGCCAATGCTGATGCGTCCGTGGGTCCTTCATGCATGCCATACCGCCACGCCATTCCATCTCTGCGTCCATCGTACACAGCGTCTGCTCGAGCGCTTCCACTGGTGGATTGGTTTGGTTCGTTCCGTGCGCTGGTGGTTTCGGGCGTGTTTGGTGTGTCAAGCTCGCAAGACTTCACGTCAGACTGCTCGGTGGCCCATTATCGCTATGCCATTGCCGCAGGGGCCTGGTACATCCACCTGGGTCACCGGATGGCTTCCGTTGTTGCGCAAACGTGTCCGTCCNACGCCATTCCATCTCTGCGTCCATCGTACACAGCGTCTGCTCGAGCGCTTCCACTGGTGGATTGGTTTGGTTCGTTCCGTGCGCTGGTGGTTTCGGGCGTGTTTGGTGTGTCAAGCTCGCAAGACTTCACGTCAGACTGCTCGGTGGCCCATTATCGCTATGCCATTGCCGCAGGGGCCTGGTACATCCACCTGGGTCACCGGATGGCTTCCGTTGTTGCGCAAACGTGTCCGTCCGTGTTGCCGTCGTTGAAGGCCAAACCACCAACCATATGCACCTCAATGGGCGCTAAACCGGTAGCGGCGCTAACCGAATTGTTGTAAGCAAACTCGACGTGTGGGAGATGAATGTCCCAATCATCTCGTCGTTCGTTGACAACCATTGCCAACATCTGAGCCATAGTGTGGTTTACACGCTCCACACCCCCATTTCCATTGGGATGGTACGAGGTAGTAGCCACGTTGCGGATAGCAAGACGGGCATACTCGCCTTGGGACAGTTTAGAGAAAAACTGGTTCGGGAAGCTCGACTATTGTGGTGCTCTACAGCAGTAGGCGCGCGCTCACTGAACCTCGGTGGTGCATGTCGTCCTAGCGACGAGACTGCTGTATTCTACAATCAAGTCTGCTGGCTGCTTACAGCAAAGGCGATTTTCACTATCGGTCCTCTCCGCATTCATTCTGGCCTCTGCTGATCAAGTAACCAACATTTCCACCAAGCCAGATATTCGTTTGTACAAATATGGTGAATTTTCCCATCATCAGTGCGATATTTCTGTACATCAACATGTTCGCCACCCGCGGGGCTTGATGGTAGATGAAAGTTACTTTTCGATTCCACAACACACGCTCATCCGCGTTGCCCTCCACTTGGCAGCACCCTCCCCTTTTGACTGATTAAGTTGGTGACCTCGAACCTTATCTGACGTGGACTCGTGAGTTCGAGTCGCGGCGGAGCCACACAACCCGATAATTTCTCGCATCCTGCCCAATGCACGGCATAATGTGGAATAATTCAAAGCAATTGTGTGTTCGCCAGGCCAGATGAAGATCGGCGTCACCAACTGAAGGGAACGCCGAAGTGCGGCCTGGTAGGACAAAAGTGAAGGGATGCAACTCAGAGCGCAGGTGAAGGGATATACATGGTAAGTAAATCACGTTCCTGGCCGACCTTCCAACTTCATGAACCCGGCTGGTGCATGTCCAAAAGCGAGGGACTTCCGCAATGGAGAAGGAGCTTTGATGTAAGGTGCGCTAAACGCGATCTCCTTCCAACTCGGTCGATAACCCGCTGCAGCTGTAGAGATACCAGTCTGTTCAATAGTGAACGCGAACAAAACAAAAATAGTCTACGTGCGCACCAGTCTACACCTGCGTGTGGGACATGGAGCACACCTAAGGGAATATTTTCGGCGCTTTTCAAGCACCGGCTTGCAAAACAATTCCGCACAATATAACGGGTGAACGACATACATGTGTGGCGAACCTCGCGCGGACTGTCTAAAGCAGACGTACCCCAAGCCATCCTATCCAACGCTCATCCACATCTAGAACATGACTATCTCGGCGCTTGCCCCGAACGATTGAGCAGCCACGCGCTTCAAGCAAGGCAAGCCTACGGCGAAAGTTTGGCGTATGGCCATTCACGGCACAACCAATCAACCCTTTGGTACATACCTGTGCCTTTCTGAATCGAGGGAAGAGGACGATATGGAGAGGACAGCACCGACTATTGGGCGCGTGGGCCGTTGATCTAGAAATGCCCAACACGAAAGCAGGGGAAAATAAACCAAGCGACATCAGCATAAAGTTGTACTGACACAAACAACAAAAATCTCACATCAACACCAACAACAAACGGCAACGCTGGCCACTTGAAATTTTCCACCGGTAAGAAAACTGTGCCATAAAATTCCAATTTTTTCACACGCCACCCCACAGCAAATTCGCCGCTTCTCTGTGCACTAAAAAAAACTAGGCCTGTCAGAAACAACCCGATCGTGTCATTCACACCCTTCGTCTGATGGTGGATGGCGTCAGCCCTAAAACAAGTGGTTTCGGCCAATGTTGGACCAACAGTATTCCACCAATCAAAAGTCTCCGGGCCATCGGGCCACCACCACTTTTCTCCTTGCGAGGAATCTACATGAACAAGTCTCACATACTTACACCGGTCCCCACCCAGAACACAACAGTGCTACACTGAGACAATGCCACATGCCACGTAGCCGCCGACTATTGACGCCATCTTCGGCGCTACACCAAGCAGCATGATCTCTCAATGAAGGACTGCTACAAAACAAACTTCGAGGAAGCTATTACTCCCCGCTCTTGGAGAGGCCAACGCGTGATCCCTGCAACACGTACATGCGTGCTGGTGTTTTCGATACGACACGCTGCGATGGCCATTTCCGTCACCAAGCACGTAGAACTATGTCAGCAGACTGTGCTACTTAGCGCGACTGTGGTACATGGCGCGCTACACCATATCAAATTCATTTTAAGAACAGCACCAGCAACCCCGTTGGGTGAAGGCTGCAAAGATGCACCAAACGCTCCGGGGCAGTGGCCAAAGCCACCAGCAAAAACGTCAAAACCCCCAACGGCGAGGACATGAGGGAATGTCAACCTGCCTCGCACTCCTTACCCATCCAAAAAACACTGAAGCATGGTATGTCCCTCTCCACCGCGTTCCACGCCAACGTGAAGGTCCAACGCGACTCATCTGTTTGCCATACTCTCGTCTTTGATCGCTGTCAGTTCAAGGCGCCGCCGAACGGAGCCCGTGGCTATCAAGGGAACGACGGCGCACCAGCAGGCTATCGTGCGAGGCCGTCGCGGCCGGTGCCTTCAGCCGGTCGTTGGGCAGCACCGTCACCACGGGTATCAGGGGCATCGCTACATCTTCAGAACTATTTCCACCAACAACAACAATCGAAACGTCCGGCCGGTGCTCAGCTCCCTCTCCCCCTCCCTCTCCACATCCCAGTAGCGGGTGCCCCTCGTTCGCCGACATGCTATCCGACGTCGGCGCGCCTCCCGCCCCCATCAAGGCGTTCTCCAATGCGTCCGCGGACAGCGACAGGCAACGAGACGTTGCGGGGGACTCTCTCGCAGAAGCGGCGCCAAGAAGCCGGGCCCACCCGGTGCAGTTGCCGACGCTGCGCGACACCCCGTAGCAGGCGTACTGGGCCGCGGCGAAGCCCACGAACGCGAGGAGGGAGAGTAGGCCCTCTGTCGGTAGCTGGCAGACCAAGAACCAGTTCACCCACAGAGCCAGCGCTTGCGGCCACGGGAAGAGCGGGGCTAGGAATTTTCCGTCCGAGACGAGCGCGGTAGAATGAGACTGCCGCGTGGCGGGGGGCGGGGGGGGGNGGGGGGGGGGGGGGGGGGGGGGGGGGGGGGGGGGGGGGGGGGGGGGGGGGGGGGGGGGGGGGGGGGGGGGGGGGGGCGACAACGTGGGTGGCCTCTCCGGTAAGAATTCTTGAACGCGTTTTCAAATAAACATCTCGAGTTTCCATTTGGGTAAGGAAGAACAGTGCCGTGTTCGCACAAACGACCGCTCACAGAGACAAATGACGCACGACAGCACCAGAGGCAACTGGTTTACGCCCAGCGTGGGGAAGCAAAACTCACGGGTAATTAGTTCGCTAACATCCCTTGACCCATGGGAGTGGGATGTACT
This sequence comes from Ectocarpus sp. CCAP 1310/34, assembly GCA_902602495.3. Classification (NCBI taxonomy): domain Eukaryota; class Phaeophyceae; order Ectocarpales; family Ectocarpaceae; genus Ectocarpus; species Ectocarpus sp. CCAP 1310/34. The sequence goes on from CACKRE030003842.1 coordinate 17,521, forward strand.
TGCCGAGAGCATCCACCTTGTGTTTGGGCAAATACACCAACGCGTCTGCCATCCCGCTGATCCACAGACAGAGGCCTCGCTCGTGTCAACAGAATTTCTGCCATTCCTTTTCTGCAACAGCGATCGTACCCAAAACACACCAAGCCCCCCGGTCCACCCTGAACCGATCACCTTCGCCACTTGTCTTTCCCCACTAGGTGAGCTGGGAAACAGCAAGCTACCGCGTCTTCCGCAGGACAGAGATGGAGAGTGTGTGAGGTCATCCCACCTATTCTGGACAACAGTTTCTACGCCTTCCGGTATGTTTGGAAGCACGAGCCGGGGTCACAAAGCAGGATGTCTCCGCCCCCCCCCAATAATAAAACTACCAATCACGCCTTTGGATTCCAGATCTCTCACTTGCAGGCCGGACACCACGTAGCACATCGCAGCTCCGAAGATAACAGCTAACGCCGAAAAAATGATACCCCCGGCGTGTCCGCTGTACCTGGCCGCGAGGGACATGCCAGCACTCGCACAGGCCATCAGGTTTACGACTAGCACCTCGATCACGCCCTCCCGCCCCTGCTTCTTTTCGCTCGCGAGCTTGGGAGGGGGCGAAGTTTCGTTGTCGGTGCAAATCTCCGAGGGGGGCACGAGGAGGGGGTGAACCTGGCAAGCACTGCGAAGGGGGGGGGTGACAAGGGACGTGGGGAGGATGTAGGAGGGGGAAAAGCTTAGATAGGTGGTTGTGGTGATTGGTCATGCTGGTTGTTATCCTTGCTGCTGTCGGTGCCGCTGTCCTTGTTAGTGTTGTTGCTGTCTGCTAACGGCGCTGTTGCTGGTTCGAGCCAACGGCACATCGGACGAAGAAAGGAAGGGCGACTTTCCGCCCTACAGTTTATCATTTTCACTGTATTTTTACTCTACCAGGACTACAACCGGTGCCGAAGTCGCGCTGGCGCACACAAAACACACAAACGGGAAACGGCCGAGTGCACCACACACGAGCACATGTACGGCATCCCGAAGAGCGTTGACACAGTTTGTGAGGCACAAAAAGAAACGTGTGCTGGCTTCGCGACCAGGTTAAGCAAGTACTGTTCGGGCAGCGCCCGGGAAGCAAGTATATGGAGAACGAGAGACGGGACACACAAGTCCATATGCATACAATCCAATACGATGCAATACAATACAATACAATACAACACATACCGAGATCGTAAAGCCAAATGACTGCTGGTGACGAAGTTGAAGGCGAGCAACACCCCGGCGCTAATGAGGGTGTTGAGCGAGTCGAATGGAACCAAAAGCGCCGTAATCATGCAGATGCCACCGCTAATCTGCGGCCGCGTGAAACACGTTCAGAGCGATGACAGCAACGGTTGGGGAGTGGGCACGGACTGACAGCAGGTTGAGGGATGAAAACGGTTGGCGAAAATGGTGCGCTTCGTGCCCTCCAAGGTCGAATAAACAGAGTGCTGGCGAGACGGGTCTTACGGTCTCGTTGACGTCTCCGCTACAAGCCGTCGATGAACGAGGGCGCTTTAAAGTTGAGAGAACATAGTGCATTCTCCCTGTCAGGACTCTCAAAACTTGCAATGGTGGGGTGCGTAATTCCTGACTCCCGCCCGTCTCAGCAGGTGGCTGATGCAAGCTTGTCCCACAACGGGGATAAGAGGCGACGTCGGGAAAAATGAGGTCCGGGTTTGTCCAACCTCACCCCGCGTGCAAAGACCTGCCGAGAACGGTGTACTACAAAACCAAAACGATATCGTGTTAAATGTTCGCATAATGACAGCGCCCCTCTACTGCATGTCTTCGGGCACACATGAAAAACTCGTGCAGCAAGACAGTTCAACGGGGCGCCGAGAATGCCTTGACGGCATCGGGCACTCTACATGCCAGGAAAGACAATAAAAAAATCCTTAGAAACCATTGGTGCATGCTACCGTTCAATATACAGCACCAGTAATTATGCACCACACAAGCTACAACACGAGTATCCCGCAAGTACAAAGCACCGCACATCACGCGGCATACAGAGTAGCACCCAGCACCAACCCCGGACACGATCAAGTAAGCCACGTCCTGTACACGCACCAGAGACCCCTTGAAAAGCGTTCCGCGTGAGTCCACCTCAGCAAACACTCTAGGAAGGAGGCCGTCCTTCGCCATGGCGTACAGCAGCCGGGGCTGGGCCATGAACGACACCAGCACCACCAAAGGGAGGGTGGCGAGCTCTCCGATAGTGGTTATCTGGCATGCAGGAAGAGGAGGGTGTGATCATTTGAGAACGCGTGCAGTAGTCGTTAGACCATTGACTCCGCATCTGCCAGGACGGAGCGAAATGCCCGCTTTTCGCCGGGCCAGGCTACGATACTACAAGGGTGAATCAGCAGCTGGTCATCATTCTTGTGCGTTCTGTGCCAAACCAGATATCCAACGGGTGGAAGTGGGCATCCCTGAGTACTGGGGTGAGACAAAAAGACCGGTCAAGGATACCTTGTGAGAGGGAGAGCAGGCGCTGTGCGCTGGTTGTAGCATCAATTTCATTGACACCAGATAAATCGACCAATCGCACCCCTCCGAAGCGAATCGCACCCCTCCGATTCCATCAGAAGGTAATCATTAGTACTTGTACTGGGGGGGTGGGGAGCTCACAACACCGATAGTCGCCCAACAAACACGCAACACGCCGTGTGCAAGCGCGAGCACGTCGAAAACTCAGTCTCAAAGACGCCTCCGCCAACGTAGACCCCGATTGCCGCTGCAAACCCGCCGAACATGTCCGTGTCAGCGAAGCATTCACCAGACGCCCGAATTCACCCTTCAGTGCAGCCGCCGCCGACCTTCGTGTGAGGGGCGGGATTTCCCGGTCCTTACCGCATAGCGTTCTGTTTGGCGGTTTGCCATTCTTCGCAAATACGCACAACAACGCCAGAATACCTATCTACCGTTCGAGATATACCCAAAGCAGTCGAAGGGGTTGTGCTGAAAGTCTTCAGAGATAATCCTTGTTGTAACCGTGGATCACCTGGTAAGCGGTCATCATTCCGCGTGCCCGAAACGCCTCCGCGAACGCGGAATCTGGGTCCAGGTTCGGCGCAGACTCTGCTCCGGACAGCGACACCGAGGCCATCGCGCAGACGATCGTGACGCCCAGGAGGGACGCGAACAAGGCGCGCGGAACGTGCTTCGCGGGGTTCTTCGCCTCGGGTGCTAACAGAACCACCTAAGGGAAGGGGGGCCAATTTCCATGAGGGGGGGGGGGGGGGGGGG
>CACKRE030003842.1:23458-34803 GCA_902602495.3 Ectocarpus sp. CCAP 1310/34
GGGGGGGGGGGGGGGGGGGGGGGGGGGGGGGGGGGGGGGGGGGGGGGGGGGGGAGGAGACGGGTCAGGTTAAAACGGTGCTGAGAAATAGGTGTGGGCACGCCAAGATGCATATGGCAATGAACTTGCAGACCGTTGGCATGAGCTGTTGAGCAGCTTGTAAGGATTGCGCCGTACATTGTGCACGGGTAGAAGTGCTCTCTTGGATCGAACGTGCTGAAAACGAGCACAGTCTAACGCTCAAGGATGTATTTCCGCACTGGAAACCTCTGGTGGAACTTGTTGTGGAACACAAACACACCAACACCATCACGGCGGACCACTTTGCACACTCGTCTTGGGTGTACGCACGCTTTGAATGTTTGAATGGCAACATAGATCTCGGCCTTCAAAGGCTCGTTTGAAGTTGAGGAGAGGAACCCCGAGTTGGCCTCAAGCTGCTGCACTACTGCTGCTGCGCACACGCGATCGCACTATAGCCCAAGTGCTTCCTTCTGAGGGTGTGAGGATACCCTAGCACTACACTCAAACCGTTTTTCCAACACATGCATTCACCGCGGGCCCTTGCCACACACCGCTTCTCCGGAGATCTCTAGGTTCCCCGGCCTCCACATATTGGACTCAACAATCGTGGAGGAGCGGTTGTTGTAAAAAGAAGACCACGATTGTCCTGGCAAGTTCTGACAATTTCTGACCCACCGGCATCCACACCCAAACCCTCAACAGCGTCTACCAACGCAGCTAAAACTCGCTGACGGCGCAAGCAGTCATGTGACGGCCGATGAGATGCCTGCTGTGATGCCTAGGTCGCGGGGGCCGGGGCCGGCTCAATAATTACGTGTGTCGTAGCTTCGGTGTGGCACCGACGGGGTTGCCAAGATCTACGACTAAGTCACGTGAATCAACAGAAAACACGCGATTTTCTCACAACTGCCGGAAGCTTTTGTACCAAACTTGCACGGAGGGGCGGACTGTGTCCGTCCGGAGTTACACGTCTTCCATTCCAACCCTCTAGGAAAAAAAATCTGAGAAGCAACCTCTGAGAGCGTCCACCGGAGTACAACTTGGTTTTAGAGAAGAAACCGGATAGGGCCAACTCCAATACATCAGTATATGAACGTCAGTTCTTCTCCTCAGATAGTATGGGATCAAACAGAGGCATCACCTCCCACGAGGGCCGGTGCGTCCACTCTTATCGAAGAGGGAGGGAAACGAGCGTGTATGAAGAACGACACTCATTTCCACGTTAGTCACGATCAGTTTGTTGGAGAACAACCGAACGAAAACATATTGCTGGGTGCGTGGGTGGTGTCTCAACAGAGTACTCTCTTATCTCTGTTTTTCTGTGGAAACAGGGTTGGCAGTTGAAGGGTGAGACGGCGTATCTGCCTGTCTCAAATACTGCCTCTTGAATGCGTGACAGCGCTGGGAATGATTTCTTAGATAGTACAGTGGGTGATCCGATATAGTGCCGGTTGAATAGTGCCGGTTGCCGGTATAGTGCCGGTGTTTTCGGCTCGCACACACCGGAATATCAAGTCTTTCTGTACTCTGAATAGTGCCGGTGCCCGGTATAGTGCCGGTGAATTTTCTCTGCACATACCGGCACTATATCGGGCCACCCACTGTGAACAGAAGGACTGTACCCGTTCGAGATATAAACCCAGTCGAGAGGGATGTGAAGTCTTAACAGTTAGTGGAGGGAAACAGGCAGGAAACAGGAATCTGGGCTGTGTTAAGCCTACACAGTGAAGATTTGTACCAGTGATGTGAGCTGCTGCTTTCTTTGTCGATCTCAGGTCCTCATATTATTTGTACGCATCCAACCAAGAAGGTCAAAAGGCGAATGCGGCGTAACTGGGGTAAGTTAAGAATCATAGAAGGTGCGTGTAACGAAGAGGGTGGCACCAGAAGTAAATTCAACTCTCCGTTTGAATAAAAGTGCTGTGCTGTGTACTACATCCGTTCCGCACACGGTGAACCATGACTTGATACCCCTCCACACATACACATTGTGATGAGAAACGTGGCTGTACACAAGATGCGTCGCCCGCAGCCCACAGCAGAGAACTTTGGCATGTCGGCGCCGAGCGATGTAGACCTACATACCCAGCTGCACAAGCACACCGACCTGCCAACAGTGCCGCCAAAGCCCAGAGCAAACAGGTCCCAGAACCCCAGATTTCGCTCTAGCACCCCTTCGCTCTCCTCGGCATTCACGACCGCGAGCGGCTTGCGCTTGAAGCATTTCGACAAGAGGGGCGTGTTCTTCGCTACGGTCACCGCATGGTCCCCGCCGCCGTTGATGATGGCGGCCTCAACTCCACTAGCTGCCGAAGCCTCTGCCACTTGGTTACCACCATCTCCCATTCGGTCGACTTCTGTCTCCTCTCGGCGGGTCGGTTGATTTCTGGTCGCTTTCCCGCCGTGTGCGTCTCCGAACGCACGCTCTTGTCTGTCCCGAGTGTTTTTGCTAATGCGCCGCATATTTCCGGGGGTTCTCCGTTCTCCGGAGACGACGACCAGGTGTGGAGGGTAGACGAAATACTTGAGCGCATCAGATCTTGTAGGTGGGCGATCAATAACACCTGACCTGACACCACGTCACCAAGCAGCCAGCCGGAGAATCATGCAACGCGTACACAGGTAGCACGGTAGAGGTGAGAAGAAAAAAGGAAACTTGGAACCCGTCGTCGTTACCAACGGTCGACACGGCTGTGCGAGCGATCATCGCACGCCTCATCGCCCTACTGTACGTTGTAGGATCGTGCTTGAGACGAGGAAAGATCCAACAGGGACGAGAACACCGCACCGGCCTCACCGTCCAAATCGAAGATCCAAGAAGAGCATGGCTGATTTGTTGTGTGACCGACCCACCGAGCCGGCTTCAGGTGTGTTCCAGCCCAGTTCCAGCCCAGTTGATCTGTGCATCTGTGTTTGGCCTTGGAATGAAAACGGGGAGGCTCGTAGCTGACTAGACTATGGACATATAGAACTAGCTCGACAGCAGTCTACACAGTGTAAAGTACATGTTGCCAGCGATAAACTACATTGGTAGCATCGCGTATAAACCACACATTCAACATCGCACACACACGAAATGGGAGCATTGAAAACCTGAGGAGAGGAGAGATACTTCCCGCCGGCAAAAGGTCTCCGAGACCCGCATAGACTACTAGACTAGACCATTTCTCGATCAAAACAAATCAAATGTGGCCAGCGCCTTCGTCATCCCAATCTGCCGGCCGAGACATGTTTGTCTGTGAACCGCAACAATGCAACTCCAGCGTCCTTCCCCTCATTGCTCCAAGAGAAAAAGCAGTCCTCTCGACATCCGACGAGGGCACGTCAGAACCATGCAGTTGGGCATTACTCGCGTGTAAGTCAAATTTTAAAGCGAAGGGAGTTGTATGGAGGGTATTGTCATCGCAGCAATCAATCGTGGGAGTCGTTGCTCTGGACTACCCCCTTAATGCAAAGCGAATTTCAATTCTGTAAACGATAGGGTATTATGGATATTGTGTAATACCCTGGCATGGTGGCGTAGAGGCTGTGTCGTCGACGTTAGTCAAGGTGATGAAACGTGCGAAAGGGTATCTACATGTAGTCTGGAAGACGAGGGAGAGTCCTTCCAAGATCTCAAGAAGATGTTGAGATATTGGAACGCTGGCGCTTATGCCCAACACAATACGGAAGGATCACACGACGGAGTGAGCGGCTACTCGGCTAACAAGCAGAGAATCCCACGGGAATGGTTCCTCCGAATACACTGGGTAACTTGCATTCGAACCGACACATACGAGATCTACAACATACAACTGCTACATTGACTCAATCTGGCTATGTGTCAACATTTCCATAACACTCCCCCTCAATGAAAGTTTCTCTGATTTGTACCGAACTAATGATGGTTAAATCAAGCAAGTAGTTCCTTTCCTGCGTTCAATTCGTTTGATTCGTTTCAACAACTAACGACACATATGAGATCTACGATATACAAGAGCAGTGCTACTGAAAATTGACCCATACTATGTGCAAACATTCCCATAACACTCCCCCTCAAGAATAAAAGTCGATCCGATTTGTACCGAACTATTGATGATTAAACCAAGCAAGTAATTCGTTTCATGCGTTTAAACTACTAATATGCCAAGTGATATTTCATGTTTTGCACGTGCTACAATATATTTGTGGACTTGCAGAGGGTACCTGCTATTTTTTCCCGCAAATACTTAAGTGCCATGACTTTCGATTTCGTCGTGGCTCGTTCGACCAGCGATGGTGCGAGGCCGAATGTCGACTACCGAAAGAGTACGCTGATTCACACAATCAGAACAGATTCAAAAATACTTCGTACCAAACCCACAACTATTACACGGTTACTGAAACTTGTTGCTGATCAAGTCGTGCACGTTGAATTGTTGATGATGTCCAGCACATATTTGAAGCAGTGCTTGTAGAGGTGTTTCGTGCTGATGTAGGCAGGGTTGCTGTCGGTCGGGATGTATTGGATCGAGATCCTCCTTTCTGCAACCATCTGAGAGCTCTTATCAAAAGGAAGGAACTCCATCCACTGCATCACGACGGACAGCAACCCTACAGACATCGGGACAACCCCTAAACAAGCATCGGTTCAAACATCTGCTGGACATCGTCAACAGTTTCAACGTCAACGACTTCATCATCAACAACATCAAGTGATCGTGCTGTATGTGTGTTTGATACTTAGCATTTTTGAATCTGTTCAGTTTATGTGAATCAGCGCACTTTTCGATAGTCGACATTCGGCCTCGCACCATCACTGGTTTGAACGAGCTATGTAGGATTGAAAGCATTCGTACTTCGGTTTAGGCAGGAAACAAAGCAGGTACTCTCTACAAGCGCACGAATATATTGTAGCACGTGTAAAACATGAAGTCTCACTTGGTACATGAGTGGTTCAAACGCATGAAACGAATAGAGTTAAGCATGAAACGAAAAGATTGCTTGCTCGATTTAACCATCAATTGTTCGGTACAATTCAGAGCAGCTTTCATTGAGGGGGAGTGCTATGGAAATGTTTAACACGTAGCCAGTATGAGTCAATGTTCAGTAGCACTGCTCTTGTATGTCGTAAATCTCATGGGTGTCGGTTCGAATGTAACGTACGTATGCGGAGGAATCACTCCCGCAGGATTCTCGGCTTGCTAGCCGAGCAGCTGACTCTCTCGTGTGATCCTTTCGGATTGTGTTGGCCACTTACTACGCGCCAGTGTTCCAATATCTCAACATCTTCACATCTTGGAAGGACTCTTCCAGGCTCCCCTCTCGCACGTGTCACCACCTCGACTAAGGTCGACGACGCAGCCTCTACGCCACCGTGCCATAGTATTACACAATATCCGTGATATGCTATGAGCCTCGTTTGTTAAGGTGTACATCATATCCATTATTCTACAAGTCAGCGTCCTCTCGCTTGCTCTCGCATACGTTTCTCAAGGGGTTTCCTCAAAGACGTGCGCCTCTCGTATTGCATGACATGCTCTTGTTCCCTCCTTGTTGCAGCCCCGCGTGTGAGGGCGTTTGCTGAGCTCGCTTTCAAAGAGACCCAATCGGTGGTAGGACGCGACGCAAGTCTGTTGGCAGACAAGCTTGCGTTCGCCGAGTACATGGACAAGATAAACGAAAGGTATGCATAGGTCGCACAGAGTAGATTTCATGTGAGAGTGGTAAGCCGACGCCAGCCACACCGATGATATTTCAAAGTAGTTTGAGCCCACAGCGCTCGCCCGTCATTCATTCTCACTCTAGTCGTGTTTAGCAAGCATGGTGAAACGTTCTTGCTCAGGGAGAAATAAAACGATAATGAACAGATGTTGGAGACATCATCACATTTTCCCGATGTCCAACGTGTGTAGAATGAATACAAAACAAGCCCACGTCTCTGTTCTGTCACGATTGGACGACTTCCACCCTTCCATGTCTTCATTCATCAGTTCTCGAAGGTCTCGTAGGCCACCGCCGACAATGAAATCTTTCCTGACCCATTTCGTTGTCACTCGTCCACTCGCGCTCTTCAGCGTTCTTTTGGGGCTGCACGAGCCCCCGCCGGCAGCATCCGTCATCAATGGTGGCAAACACGCGTTCGAGCAAGAGGAGCAAGACAGTTCTTCCCATCAGACAGCGAAACCCAACTACCACGAGGCACCATCACCACGCCTCCATCCTTTTAGCATCAACACCACCGAGGCGGACGCAGCTGTAAGCTCTCTCGAAGCATCATCTTGGAGGGCTGTGTCTTCTCTGCGGCGCCACCACCGCCGAGTCGGCACTAATTCCGCGCTAGGACATTCGGCGATACTATCACCACCATCCTCCTCGTGTAGCGCTAGATTACACAAGGTGCGGTTCGACGTCGGTGCCGAGGAGAAGGATCTCTGTACTGGTAAAAAGATATTGCCCACATCGGCGGCTCAGCAGAATCGCAACCAAGGGCTTGGTGACGACGCTCAGGACCAGGGACTGGACGGCCTGGAAAGAGACCTTGAATCCACCAGGGAGGCACGCGCACCGAGTTGTGACTTTGACGGACCGAACGTCCTGCAGGTGCGTCGGGCAGAATAGGCTCGATGAATCCGTTGGGCACATGGCCAATTGAGATCACTTGGAAACAGATGGTAGGGAGAGTGACCGAAAAAAAATCTGTAATCCCCGAAACTCTCAAGCCAACGGCACAGGTTCTTCACTACCGATGATAATCACCTTGAACAACGATGAACAACGAAGCAGAAGTCGAGATAAGGTTAGTCATGAATCAGCTATTGCATGAAACGCTATACGATTGCCACAACGTCTGGAATTGATGACAGCCGAACCGATTCCAACTCCCGTCGAAATCACCGACGACACATCAGGAGTTGCGCAGGTTGCGCTGCAAAGCGGTCGCCGTCGTCAATGCCGACGATGTCGAACCGCCGCTTCATCCTTCCAAAGAAGAGGCCTACAGCCACCATGTGCCACGTTCGAGGAATGAGCTACCGTCTCCAACGGTTGGTGAAGAAAATGGTACAGAATTCGAGTCACCAACATCATCACCATCACCATCACCATCAGTTGCGCTGCCGTGTGGGGAAGATCAGACAACCATCACACGAGGACATATGTCTGGCCGGAGAACAGCGAGTGGAACGTCCATGCAGGCTGCACCGGAAGGGGGTCATGATACGGCGGGGTGTAGCAGCCACGACCGTAGGAGCAAGGGAGAGATCATCACAATCAAAGACGGCTTGGCGGGGGGCGAAGTGGTAGAATGGTCCGATGGGTCCACCGGATCATTCGCTCAAGCACTAGTTCAGAGTTTACGGGATGGCAAACACGTGCTAGAGGCATCTACGTACCACCATCGACGCGGGCCGGTAATTGCTACCAAGAGGGCGGCGACTGCTGGTGTTGCAGGGCATCAGGGTCGGCAGTTTGGATCCGAAGACGGTGGGAGAGATGCCCCGCAACAACAAAGTAGATGCGCTAACGGAACGGGGGATGGATGTGCGGAAGAACGTCAGGAGGAAGACGAGGCGGAACTGTCCCTTGATCTCTCTGATTGCAGCAATGAGGTGGGAGGGCCTCACGTTTTCAGGAAAGCGAGTAGATTTCTTGATCTCGTGGCGGCTGGCATATACATACATTTATGAATAGCGATCAAACCGTGCCCTTGTGGTTAATTTACTCCGCCAGGAAATCGAGGGGAAGTGTTGTTCTTGTACTTGTTGGCTTTGTTCTCAGAATCTCTAAACTAACTTTGTTGTTATTTTGGTCTCCATCGTTAACTCGGTTCCGGTCTTTACTCAGCGCCTTCGAACATCCCGACCGGTCCCACCTATGCGGGCGATTACCGTGGTCACAGGCCAACTACCCGAAAAGGTTACACACCTCGCAGCTAATAACAGAAACCAAACAGGACCTACGTATAACATCATCACAACTCTCTGTGGAGGGTAATATCGAACGATTCACTTGTCGTCCAACGCGAGTTTTAGACAACGTCAAGACGACGATTCTCAATTCCACACGGCCTCAACTGAACACGTGGACTGGCTGGCCGAGCTTTGAGGACACAGAGAAAGGGCAAAGCCATGGAACCCTTCCATAACCGAGTCGGACGAATCGTCAGGAACGTTGTCGGCAATAGTTCCGAACCAACTTCCAGTTCATCGCTTCTCAAGGATTGAATTTGGCTTTGATTTAAAAGGGTTTTGTTATGTGTTTCGAACACCGATATATTCTCGGCAAACAAATAGGGACTGTGGTATACTTAGCAACTCCGAGCGCTTGGGATAACCATGACCTCCCCAACCATGGACTGTTTGGGGTCAACGATGACGTTCCTCGTTGAGTCCTCTGTCTTTGGAGTCAGGCAACACGGCAGTGGCGCTCTTCGCATGCTCACCAAACACCTCTAACGAGGGGCATCAATCGACTATAATACACACAAATATTTCTGTGTTACTTTTTTCCACGATTGTATTGGAGTTGACACAGGGCTCGTGTACCAACGTGGGGGCCACCGAAACATCGCAATTAGGAACCTCAATACCTACACGATGGACACGCGAAATATTTTCTCTGACCTTAATCGGAACAGCACGAAATAGATTTGTTCGCGCGACAAACAAATCTGAGGGGGTATCCGAAGATTGATTTCGATTGTTTTCCCAGCATGTTTAGCCTCCTCGGCCGCCTGGTGACTCTCGTCCAAATTTCATCACCATGTGGTACAATCGTTCCGTGCGATCACATCAAACATGCAACGCATACAGAAACTGGGAAGCCTGCTGGAGCACGGTCGGCGGCGTGCAAGTGGCCGAGCGGGGCCACGTACGTCATGGAGGTCAGATCTCGGCGCGTAGGGCGGGACTCGCGGGTTCCTGCCATAGTTCCCAATTGCGCACGATTCGTCCAAAAGCACACGAGTTTAGACTAATGTGAAAAAAAAAAAACACGACGACGTTCCTGGTGCTTCGCGAGGGACAGAACACGAGTCCCTGTTTAATACAGAGAGCTGTGGAACCAACCCCCTTCAGGAAGTTGGCGAATGCCCTTTACGTGCAGCAGGTGGGGTTGTCGCGATGGCTCATGTTCAGCAATTCTACACTTCCGCTTAACACGATTTCCTGGCCCTTTATAGAAAGGGGCGAAAAAAAGATTACCAAGACGACGGTACACGAGTGGCCAACACACCGGGTTGTAGGGGCACTCTTGGCAACCTGAATCGAAATTTATTTTGGCACGAGTTGCAACCTCCCCACCTTGGGTAATCCTCGCAATGCAACGATGGCAAGGTTGTGCAAGGTATACCTTTCTTGGAGGTTGCGCGTTGTTTACAAGTCGGACAGGGGGCAGGTTGCCGATGGTAGTGCAAGGTGTACCCTTCCTTGCTTGGTGGTTGTGCACTGCTAACAAGCTGGACAGGGGGCGGACTGCCGATGGCGGCGCAAGGTGTACCCTTTCTTGGTGGCTGGTGCGCTGCTAACAAGTCGGATAGGGGTCAAGCTGTCGATGGCGGTGCAAGGTGTACCATTTCTTGTGGTTGGTGCACTGCTTACAAGCTGGACAGCGGGTAGGCTGCCGATGTCAGCGGAAGGTGTACCCTTTCTTGGAGGTTGGCGCGCCACGCACAAGTCGGTTAGGGGGGAGGTTGTCTATAAGGTATGACAAGGTGTACCCTTTTTTGCAGGTTGGCGCGCTTCGCACAAGCNCTGGTGCGCTGCTAACAAGTCGGATAGGGGTCAAGCTGTCGATGGCGGTGCAAGGTGTACCATTTCTTGTGGTTGGTGCACTGCTTACAAGCTGGACAGCGGGTAGGCTGCCGATGTCAGCGGAAGGTGTACCCTTTCTTGGAGGTTGGCGCGCCACGCACAAGTCGGTTAGGGGGGAGGTTGTCTATAAGGTATGACAAGGTGTACCCTTTTTTGCAGGTTGGCGCGCTTCGCACAAGCCGGTTGGGGGGCAGGTTGCCGGTAACAGTTCAAGGTGTACCCTTTCTTGCAGGTTGACGCGTTGCGCACAAGCCGGTGAGGGGACAGGTTGCCGATGGAATTGCAATGCGTACCCTCGCTTAGAGATTGCGCACGATGCGGCCGGTCTACAACAAACTGCAGTGCTCAACACCATGTAGCGGCGGGTTCAATTCCCCTGCACGACATGTTTTTTTGTTCATGTTGCTTTTGTGTTTTTCGCCCCTGTATTCGAATTACTACAATTTTACCGTCGGTACATTCCCGAGCAAACCTCTGAAGCAACGACATCCGTGCCCATGCATCATACACATTGCCAGTAGCTCTAGCTTAAACCCATCTCCGCCCGCGGCTTGTCATCTCTACCCAGGGTCGTCAACATTCCAAGTTGCACGAATACATGTAAGCGAGAACCATAAAAGGTACTTCACATTGAAACACTACATAAATGGACATTCACATCGTTCTGTATTGAATGTCCCCCCACAACAGCATGCCCTCGCCCATGACAGTCAGCGACGTCGATCATGGAGACGACCAACAATCCCCGCAACAAACTACCTTTGTTTGGTGTGAGGAAACACCAATCAGCCGGAGACACCAGCCACACGTAGCGGCAGCAGTGTTGTCCAAACGCAAAGGTAGAAACGACCGTCTCTCCCGACACGAATCACAGACCCCCCCCCCCCCCCCCNCGTCCCAAATTCTACAACTCTTGTCAAGCAAGAACGTCACTGTCTGAGACGGAGCCAGTTGCGACAGCGGTGTCCTCCACAAACAATGCAGAGACTGCAGAAATAGACCTATTTACGTTCCCAACACCATCGAAAAAACTCCCCCCTCCCCTCTCTCGAAAGCCACAATTCGCACGAACAATAAACGGCGCGGACGAAGCCAAGAGGCAGCGCGACAGATTCCAAACGCCCTGGCACACACAACACAGCAAGAAAACACCTGGCTCTCATCCCGCGCCAGGCGCCCTCATGCACCAGCGAGAGCAATAACCATATCATAGCACCATATGAAAAAGTAAAATACTGTGAGACACGGCGAGCGGGATATTTCTCCGTCTCCTCCGTCAAAGTTTCGACCCGTTGTGAACGCTATGAAAAGCCGAGAAAATACTTTGAACGATGTTGCAGCGGAGGTTCCGGCGACTCGACCTGGAGGTTACCGATCAGCAGCGAAATAGTATTGAAGTGTGAGAGGAGGGTAATAGTGTTCCGTCGAGGAATGGAGGGCATGCTATCCCCCTTTGCAGCAGTACAGTTCTTGGTATAGCTGACAGATGTACATTGTCAACAATAATACTTGCAAGTAGGCATGTGGGGGGGGAGGGGGGGGGGGGGGGGGG